>QEPC01010849.1:783604-800969 GCA_003113815.1 Sphenodon punctatus | reverse complement strand
TGGTCGAAGTGACGGGCAGAGTGAATGACCTTGGCAGCGGAGTTTTGGATTGTGATAAGGGGGGACAGGTGAGAGCGAGAGAGCGAGAGGAGAGAGAGGGGGTAGAAAGGTAGAGTTGGATGTCATCAGCGTAGAAATGATATTGGAATCCGTGGGAGGCAATAATTTTGCCCAGGGACAGGGTGTAAATAGAGGAGAGGGCCAAGGACAGAGCCTTGGGGGACCCCAACCAAAAGGGGGAGGGAGGAGGAGCTCGACTCGTGGAGCGAGACTTTAAAGGAGCGGTCAGAGAGGTAGGAGGAGAACCAGTCAAGGACAGAGCCATGGAAGCAAGTGGTCAACAGTGTCAAAGGCAGCAGAGAGGTCAAGGAGGACAAGAATGGAGTAGAGGCGCTTAGATTTAGCGACAAGCAGCATTAGTTAAGGAAGAGGAAGCAAGCAAGAGCTGATTGGCAGAGAACCTCCAGACTTTGCTGCCAAGTGGAAAGTCTGACGGGCAAGCTGCTCTCCCTGAGTTACATGTAGAGATCACGTACTGGCTGCCAGGATGGGGCCTGGGAGGAGACACTTTTGGGGAGGGGAAGGAAGGACGGACTTTGGGCCAGTGTGCTCCGGAGAGTGCAAGCCGGGGAGACACAGCTACCCGATCCCGGCCAGGGTGCTCGGGCTGAGGATAATCCAGGGACCTGTCGGAGTGGAAAGCCTTGATGCTAACGGTTGCACCGGCCGATCCCTGAGCAGAAAGGTCCGGTGCCAAGAGGGGACACTGGGATGGACCCTTTCGTGTCTGGGAGCATGTCGTCTAGAACAGAAGTTCCGGGGGAGGGGTCTGCCTCCCGAGTCCCTGGGTACATGGGTCTAAAGTCTACCCAGACCCTGGCTGGGGGTGGGGAGGGGGGGCAAAGTTCCTTGTCTTTCGAAGTTCCTGTCCTTGATTTAAAAATGGCATTTTCAGTCAAGCATCTTTTAAAAAAAATGTTTTTAAACAAGAAAAAAAACACGATATCACAAATACTTAACCATACAAAGATTTCTGTAGTACGGGCTAAAATAGTGGGGGGCAGTGTCCTATCTCCTCCCCCCCCCTTCTCCAGCGAGGGGTCTGGCTTTGTTACGCCCCGCCAGTCCAGGTAACAGCTGCCCTGCTGGGCAGTTGTATGAGGCTGTGGGTGGAGAATTGAATGTGAAGGGAGAGGGAGGGGGACAATGAGGTGAAACCTGGAGGGGGCAGTTTGCAAGGGGATTATAACACACACACACCATCCCTCTGGTCCAGGGTCTGTGGCTGCTCCCCACTTTGTTGCGGAGCAATTGTCCCCCGGGGCGTCTGTTTTCTTCAAGTCGAATAACCAACACCACTAGGTAAGGGAGTCGCTCTCCTCCTGCCGTTGAACTGCCCCCCTGCCCTCTCTACCCCACACCAAACGCCACAGCCAGGCAACCTCCAAAGGTAGCAAACTGGCCCGCGAACGCTCTGGCTCCTCGCATTGGGTGAAATTCCGTACAATTTAAACCAACACACACACACACACACCTTAATTACATGTGCTATTGGGGGAGGGGGCATTTTACAATTGGCTGGAAGGGAAAGATTCTCCTAGTATCTCCTCGGATGCACAGTAACTGCTTGAGTTGATAGCTGCTGGAAACGAGTCCTGGTTGAGCTCTCCATCACTCACTCTCGCCAAAGGCGCGCTCTCTCCTTGGAAGTGAGGCCATCCGATTCCCCAGTTCCCCCTTTTCAGAGGAGGGATGGCAATGTTGGGCTCTGATCTGGGAACATGGCATTCTTTGACCCTCTGCAGCAGCAAAGTGCTGCACAGCCTGACCTTTGCGCACTGTGAGTCCTGACGCACCGGATTGCACTCAGGGCGGAGAAGGGGTTACACACGGCTTGGGGGGGAAGGAACAGCTTCGAGGTCCTGCTAGCAGACCGAGCGAGGCAGCCTGGAAACATGAGGTGGAGTCCTTACCTCCAACACCCCCTGCCCTGACTTCAGCGGAATCACTGTTCAGACCAACCTGACCCAATTGGTTTCTGCTCTCCCGGTTCACACGTGCTCCCAACACCCAATACAGGTGTGAATGTGGGGGAGATGCACCTCCTGGAAGGCAGGAGGGACCATCACTCACCCTCAGTTTTTCCAAAGGTGGGGGTGCTGAGACAGGGGGTCTCTGGTCCGTCTCTATCCACGTTCCCAAATCCCGTGGGCAAAGAGGCGGTCCCGTAGCCCAGCCTGGCTCCCTGCTCTCTCCAAGTAAAAGCAGGGCTTCCTTGCCTTCCCCCTCTGCAAGAAAGCTTGGAGGTGTCTAGCCATGTCCACCCCCCCGTGCGGTTGGGGGGCAGCAGTGCTTTCACCCCTGCCAATGGGGGAAGGGGGGACGCATGACCTCAGCCCAGGTTAACTCCTTCCTTCCCTCACCCCAGCGCAACCCGATTGCAGTTCTCGGGTCTCCAGTGGCAGGGAAGGGTGGCATCCTTCCACATGGTAAGAAACAAGGGTAGTTATGGGGAAGGGGGGCCAGCTTCCCTTGTCTCCTCTCCAGAACCGGCTCCGCGTGTTCAAATCGGTGTGTGTGTGTGTGGTAGAGTTTGCCCCTGGAGCCCAAAACCTTTCCCCTTTGCTTTAAAACGCTGCTGCCTGCTGGGAAGTGAATCGGAGCTGCTTGCCCTGTCCTTGGGCCTGGGAGCAAGGCACCTCTGACTCTCTGCCCGAATTCACTGGAGAAGAGGGGGGTGGATTAAGGCAGGTTCTTTGCTAGGGTCTAAAATCTGCCTTTCCTGCGCTGGATTTAAGCCACCTGAAGCCCAAAACTGGAATGGGGGGGGGCGGTTTTAAAAAGGTTCCACCGTGGCTGCGATAAAGTTATGTGATTTTTAAAAGTAGTAATGTAACTTTTCTTATGCTGTGTTTTAAGGAAAGTTACATGACTCTACCTTTTAATGTCACGTAACTTTATGAGAAGCCAGCTCTCTCACAAAGACTTTAGGGTCTAGTCAGTTTCATGTCAGTTACACAGTGCCCCACTTCCCAGCTCTCAGTTCTGCTTCTCTCCCCTCTCCGAGAGCCGGGGAAGGGGGAGCTGTGTAACTGACATGATACTGATGAGAGTTAAAGTGTTTGTGATGGAGCTGGCTTCTGATAGTTACCTGATTTTTAAAAGTAGAGTCACATACCTTTCCTTATGCTGTGTTTTGCCGGTCAGCAGCTGCTCAACTGCACATGTGCAAGCCTGTAGAATCGATTTTTTAAATCATTAATAACTCTGTTTTGGCTGCACCAATCTATAATATTACATAGGCAGTTGCTATTGATCTCATGCTCCAAGCCTGTGACGTTTTGGGGCTTAACTCATCCAGGGGGAGGAGATATTGATGATTCAAAATCGTGAGGACGTCTGCATTTTGACCACAAGCAATTAACTTTTAAACAGTTATAACATTTTATTTTCCTGATGGATCTTCTTCAAACTTTGTGCATATGATGGTCCTCACAACTTATAGCCATGGATAAATTTTCAGAAATGTAACTCAAGCAGTTTCCTCAAAATCAGGACTTCAGCAGTCCCCTGTTTATAATAGAGTGATTGTGCATTTAACTTTCAGGCTGCTACTGCAGCCTAAAAATCAATGATGCAACTGCGCCTCGAATATTGTGTGCAGTACAGGTCGCTCCATCTCAAAAAAGACATAGCTGAACTAGAAAAGGTACAGAGAAGGGCAACAAAAATTATCAAGGATATGGAAGGGCTCCCATATGAGGAGAGGCTTGGTAGGTTGATGGTCTTCAGTTTGGAGAAGAGACAACCGAGAGGAGATATGATAGAGATCTATAAAATCATGAGTGGTGTGGAACTAATAAGCAAGGAGCAGTTATTTACCCTCTAAGCTAGTACTAGAACTAGGGGACACTCCATGAAACTCATGGGTGGCAAGTTTAAAACAAATAAAAGAATATTGTTTTCTCTCTCAGCGTATAATTGGGTTGTGGAATCTACTGCCAGAGGCTGTGGTAAGGGCCAGTACTATAGCTGAGTCTAAAAGAGGTTTGGACAAGTTTCTGGAAGATAGGTCCATTAGCAGCTATTAGGCAAACAGGATCAGGGAACATGACAGGAGCTGGGGGAAAACAACAGGAAATGGATCCCCCATTGTGACTTGTTGGGTGCTTCTCCAAAGCTACCGCAATTGGCCATTGTCGGAGACATGATGCTGGGCTAGATGGTCCATTGGTCTGACCCAGTATGGCACTTCTTATGTTCTGTCATGTGTAGGAAGAAGTCTGCCATTAGCATCAGTAACTGAAAATGCTATGACACAGTTCACAACCAAGTTTGTCTATAAAGATTCTATTAACACAAACTTAGCAATGGCTCGTGCAGCAAAATGAACCAAAATGAAAAGAAAAACAACCCAGAGATTGACATGTGACCACAATTCCCATTCTTTACATGTACAGCGCATGAATTACCAGGCATATGTCTTGTTCCACTATGATAAGCCTGAAGAACCACCGTCACCATTTGAAAGTGGCTGGACAAGAGTAGATGGGAAATGTGTACCTTTAAAATACACAAAGCAACCGTTGCCGCCTGGTGACGGTTCGGAAGCTGCAACTGGTGCAGAATGCGGCGACCGGTCTTCTGATAGGGACGGGCCATAGGGAGCACATTACACCAGTGCTCCGAGCTCTGCACTGGTTGCCTATAGCGTTCTGAGCCCGATTCAAGGTGCTGGTTTTAACGTTTAAAGTCCTACACGGCTTGGGCCCTTTCTATCTGAGAGACCACCTCACTCCTTGGGCCCTAGGGCAATCCTTGCAGCCTGCTAGGGATGCCTTCTTGGAGGTCCCCTGGGTTAACCAGGGGACCATGATGGAGAGGGCGTTCTCGGTGGCTGCACCACGGCTGTGGAACTCCCTCCCGGAGGAAGCTCACCTGGTCCCTAGTCTGCTGGCCTTCCACTGGGCCTGTAAAACCTAGCTGTTCACCCAGGCCTTTGGGGAAGGGAGTGGGTAGGGTGGGAGGGTAGGGGTTTTTTTAGTTCAACTGTTTTACCCTTATTTATGTTGGTTTTAGGTTCCCTCTCTGTTTATATTTTATTGTATTTATTGTTTTATGGTTTTAAAATGTATTTTGTAAGTTGCCCCAAGCAGTCTGTTGATGGGAGGGGGCAGGATATAAATGTAAATATAAATAAAATAAAAATAAATAAATATCATTGGACTGACTCAACATAAAGCCACAGCAGCTATAACAGAAGAATCCAAAAATGAATGTGAATCTGAAACTGAAAATGATTCAAGTGCAGACTTTGACTGCGATGAGGAATATTAGAAAGTGACTGTAACATTTTGTATTTCCTTATCTTAAATAAATATGTCAATATGAAGCTTGTAGACAATAAATAATCTCACTAAAATAAAAAAATATGTTTGAAATATTTCTGGTTCTCATTTCTTCACATATTTTACTTGAAACAACTGTTTCTCGCAGTATTATGAGAAACTTTTAATTTTCTACTGGATTCAAACTGCCAACTGCCACATGGACTTAGAACCCTGGTCTCATGTAAAACTATCAGGAGGTCAAATTTTAACACAACAATCCCTAAAACCTGTGTTATAACACAAAACACCTATCTGGAAGGTCTAATAGAAGTGGAGATATTATACCTTATAGAATATGGCGACCAATTTGGAAAATTCATCTTGGAAAATTAGCTGGATTTTTTGAAAAGTAAAACTAAGTTGTTTTTATATTAGAAATACACCAGGCAGTTTAAAAAAAATAGTTTTGGCTAGAAAGTTTGAAGTCTTAGTCACAACATGACATATTTTTGATTTTTCAGTGGCCACTTTGAATTCAGCTCTCAAGCGGAAAATGCTCAAACTTTTGAGAGATGTGCCCTTTTCCAATCAATTCAGCACCTTTTTTTTCTAATAGAAACCACCTTCAAACCACCTTTGTCCCCATAGATTGGTCACAGATTCCTACTAATTCTCCTCTATGTATCTTGCTTTCCCTATGGGAGTGTGTGATAGAGAAATAGATCCAAGTAGCAAGCAGACCTATTCTGATCACCCCAACAGCATGGGGTTGATTGCCATGGGTTTACTTGCCCCACAAACCTATTTCACACAGCATCCCTGCCACCCCCTTTACCCCCCACCCCCCAGGGGAAGCTAGCATGGGCTGTGTTCTATGTTGTGGAATGCTACTCAGCCCTAGCAGATGTGGCAGGGGCTGAGAGCAGGCAGCACATCGGTGTGAGAGCTCAGCACTTGCCCACATTACACAATCTAATGTTAAATAGGAATTAACATTGGATTGTGTAATGTGGACAAGTACCAGCCTTCCCTCATTCGTTAGTAAAACTAACATTACTTCAGTCACGGATGACAGGGTTGAAAATCCAGCCGTTACATGAGTTCAAAACACCATTAAATTTAAATGATGCTGTATGGAGTACCCAGCTGGAACAAGGTCAACCAATATAGGCCCCGACTCAGTGTCCAGCCAGGTCTCCTTAACACGTGCAAGGTCAGTTGCTCGGTCCAGGATCTTCTCCTGGACTGCAGTCAACTTATTAGCCACCGACCTCAGATTTATCATAATGGATCCATCGTGGCCCTGTTACACAAAACGCACAGTGAGTAACCTAGGCATACAGCCCAGCTGTAGCTCATGTTACTGCTATTTTCACATGAAACTGATTCCACGTGAAAAAGCAGAATGTGTGCAAGCAGCCAGAGTCTAGGTGATGTCAATAGCATACACAACACAGTGAGGTGTTTCCCATGGGTGTAATAGTTCTGCTGCAGGTTGACATACCACACAAGGAGAATCTGGAGACAGGAAAGATCAGACTAAGCTGTGTAGGGATGGGCGAACAGAACCGAGTTTGGAAATTTGGTTCGGTTCGAAAATCGAGTTCGGTTCAGAAGTTCGGTTCGGTTGACCGAACTATTCGAGTTCGGTCCAAACTCTGAACTTCTGAACAGAGTTCGGAAATTCAAACCCCATTGAACTAAATGGAATATTGTCTTATAGGGATGGGCGAACAGAACCGAGTTCAGAAATTCAGTTTGGTTCGAAAATCGAGTTCGGTTTGGAAGTTCGGTTCGGTTCGGTTGACTGAACTCCGAACTTCCGAACTGCATTTGCCCATCCCTAAAGCTGTGTAGGGCTAAGAAGGTGTTGGGACAGGCATTAGCAGATATCAAGAGTAAAGCAGCACAGCAAACTGCAGATGGGAACGAGGCTGCAGTGAGCAATAGGAATTCTGTGCCAAGTCCAGCTGATGCTGGCAGCATAAAAACAGGGGGGAGGGAGAGGCGAAAGGCTAGGGACACACCCCTTAATTTGGGGGGACAATCCCTTCTAGAGGTCTGCAACACAATTGGTCCCATCAGGCCCAAGCCCAGTCACATGCACTCTTTGCCCAGGCTTCTCATGCCAGGTGCCCCTCTCCCATCCCCCCCTTCCCGGGTCCTGCGACATCATGAAGCTCCATAGACAACATCCGCACATTTCAAAGGAATGGTGAAGCACCAGGCTCCATGGGTGGACATACCTCGCAACTGTCCTTATTTAGAAGGGATAGTCCCTCTTTGGGTTCTGAATCCCACTGTCCCTCTTTCAGGGGTCAAAGTTCTTTCAGGAGAGACAAAATGACCAGTATTCAAGCCTCAGGCACCACTTTCTTGGTTTCCAGCCAGGAAAAGCACTTAAGGGTGTGGCGTAACGGAGCCCACTGGGGTTCGCCCCAGCCTCCCAGCACCCCGTTACCCACTTATTACTGGCCTCTTAACCGCTGCCACCACCTCAGTGCTTATTAATCATACAGGTTCCTGCCTCATCCCACTGAGGAGAATGAGACCCTTTGTACTTATAACAGCCCAGCTCGCAAGCTGGAGTAAAAACAGTTCCCAAGTTCTGCCGCGTCGAGCGTACAGAGGCGTATTAGCTAACACACACAGACACACAGATCCTTTAGATCAAAAGAAAGAAAACTTTACTGATAACATAAACTCATCATCACAGGCTACAACCGTGTGAGGTAATTTGAATCCTTGAGCAAAGTAAATGATCAGAACTGTTTAGGCATGATAGCCCTTTTAGAAGCGTTTAGCCTAAACTGGTCCCTCAGATCTAACATTCATTTACTCACTGCTTGAAGTGCACCTTTGCTTTGCAGCAGAGGGGTCCAGTCTTTAAGTTTCAGTTGAGTCCATATAGGCCTGGAGCCATTCCCTCAGCTCCTCAGCACCAAGTCAGTGTCCAAAGCAAACAGAAGACAAAATGGAGAGAGACCTCGAGAGGTGTGGCCCTTCCTTTTAAAAGCCCCCTACCCCCTCAATGGTCATTGGTCCTTGGTAAGTCAGGTGGCTGTACTTTTCCCTGGGATTGCGAAATCCTGCCTAGCAGTACCTGGAAGCCAAGGTGTCAGTGAAGGTCAGCTGGAAGGTCAGGGAAGCTGCTACCGGTGGCAGGTTCTGCCACAAAGGGAACAACAGGGAGATGGAGAGACAAGGAGCTAAGTGGAATGAGAAACAAGATAGCTTCGGTTCTTCTTTATACATCTGAAATGTTGGAAAGTATGTGTACACATGTAAGTGTGTGAGGGGGTGGGGTTTATACACTGTGGGACAGATCTTATCAGCCAAGGGGTAGGGTATGTCCTTCCTTGGTCACTCAAAACAGAGGAGGAACAAAATTAAGGAAACTGGGTGTTACCACAAGTGACAGTAGACCGCTGCTGTCACAACTTGATCCGGATTGGGAAACTGCTTGCAACCCAGTCAGGATTGGGTCCAGCTGTGGAACAAACTTTCACATGGCTGGGAGTGGGATGGGGAGCCACATGAACATGCAACGGGCCATCTCCAACCCTGTGTTCTGTACCCCAGATGTCTACGGGATCACAGCTCAAGCTAGCCACTACCATACCTGGGAGAAATTCAGGGTAAACATATGATGGCCAGCCAACAAACATGACAGTGGTCCATGGACCACAGCAGGCTGCCATCACTTTTGTTCACACCCACTGTTGCCTGCATTCCAAACCAATGAGGCACAAGTCCCCTCTGTTTCTCCCATCCTATGTTAAATTGTATGACAGGCTATGGGTGTGGTGGACCCCAGAGCTAGCTTTAGAATTTGTGGGGCCCACGACAAAGATAAAATGTGGGGCCCCTGTTGATACCACCCCATTAGAAAGCATCCTCTATGGGGCCCTAAAAGTAGGGTTGTCACTTTTCGCAGTTTGACCCCAAGACTCCCATAGCCTAAAATGGGAGTCTCGGGGTCAAATTGTGAAAGGTGACACTGCCCTACCTAAAATAGGGATGGGCGAACATGGTTCGGATGTTCGGACCGAACTCGGCCTGTTCAGATGTCTGAAACAAACGTCCAAACCGAACTCAAACACGGCCGAACAGTTCGGTCATGTTTGGGTGAGTTCAGATGAGTTCGGGGGCAGGAAAAATGTGACTTCAGGTGGGAAAAACATGACTGGAAGGGGGAGACTGCTGAGGAGCAGACTTCCTGGCACCAGGGGTGGAGACCAGGGGTCGTTTCAGGGTCAAATGATACTGATACCAAAAAAATTTGTTCGAATTTGGTATCGGCATCGATAGCGCTATTTTTGAACCCAATTTTTGAACCCAATTCTGCCAAACCGAACAACCAAACCTGAACTTGGGTTTCGAATCGAACGACCGAACATCCAAACATCCGAACTGCATTCTGTTCACCCATTCCTAACCTAAAAATGGTTGTGCTTGGGGCCCCACTGTGAGTGAGTGAGTGAGTTGAATCTTGGTGAAATTGGGGACCACTGGAGACCCCCAGAAGTAGAGAAAAGACTAGAGCGGAGCCTGGGGGTTAGTTCCAGGGCCCCCTGTGTTAAATCTATCTTTGGCTGTCACCCTTCATTTGGGGCTTTTGCTACTTCACTGGTTTAGGCTTATGTTGTCACCTGCCCCAGAAGCAGACCTAGCATGGCACACATTCAAGTCACTAACACAATGGGGGTAAGTAGACTAAAAGAGCCAACACTTGGTTAGTGAATGAGCCAACAGACTGGACATGTCCATCTCTATAGATCAGGGGTGGGCAAAGTTTCCAAGCCCAAGAGTCGCATAGCAAAATTTTCATATCACCACAAGCCACAAGAATCATTGCATTGGTTGCTACTTTCCCTGATCCAACTCCCTCGTCCCATAACCTCTGGCTCACAGGCAGCTGGCTGGTTGGAGCAACATCAATAGTGATACAGACAGGACTGGCCTTACTACAGGGTTATCTGGGATGACTTCCCTGAGCCCTGCTATTTTCTCTACTTTGGGGGGTCCTGCAGGGGCCCCTGTTTTCTTTAGAGAAGGATGTAGACCCCCCCTCTCCTACCCAGCAGAGCCCCAACGAGACCACCTCTAGGGCCCTCATGGAGGGTGCCCCCAAGAGAGTGGAGCCACATAGGAGGATGGGGGGGGCATGGGAGGGCCCCTGCATTTTATCTTCACCCTGGGTCCCACAAAGTCTAAGGCTGGCCCTGGAGCACAGGGTATGCTCTCCCTGTTTATTTATTTATTTATTATTTATTTATTTCATTATATTTATATGCCGCCCCCCATGCCTATGGCATCTTGGGGCGGCTTCCAACATAATATAAAACAATTTTTAAACATAAACAAATCTATAATATCATAATTAAAACAAATTTAAAACACCCCCCACAAAAATTAACACAACCCCCCACCCTCCCCTCCGAAGGCCTGGGAGAACAGCCAAGTCTTACAGATATGTCGAAAGGCCAAGAGGTCCGGGGCCAGGCGAGCCTCCTCTGGGAGGGAGTTCCACAACTGCGGCCCAGTCACCGAGAACGCCCTCTCCATTGTGGCCCCCCGTCTTACACGGGGGACCTGCAGAAAGGCGACCCGGTGGACCGAAGGGATCGCTCTGACACACAGGGGGCGGGGCGGTCCCCGAGATATGACGGGCGCAGCACGTGTAGGGCTTTGTAAATCAATACTAACACCTTGAATCTGGCTCGGTACGCTATAGGCAGCCAGTGCAGAGCACGGAGCACTGGTGTTATGTGCTCCCGCCACCCTGTCCCCGTCAGGAGACGGGCTGCCACATTCTGCACTAGCTGCAGCCTCCGAACCAGAAACAAGGGAAGCCCCATGTAGTCTAGCCTTGAAGTGATGAAGGCATGGACGAGAGTGGCCAGATCAGGCCCGGAGAGGTAAGGTCGAAGCCCCCATACCAGATACAGCTGGCAAAAGGCAGCTTTAACCACCGCCTCCACCTGCTGATCCAGACGGAGGGGCGAATCCAAAACCACCTCCAGACTCCGAACCTGTAGAGCAACAGGCGGGCGAACCCCCCCCATCAGGGGGGCCAGAACCTCTCCCGCCCTTCCCACCACCATCACCTCCGTCTTATCGAGATTGAGCTTCAGTCTGCTCTGCTGCATCCAATCCGCCATGGCCTCCAAACACTGGGATAGTAACGAGACAGCAGGACCTGGGTCAGTTGAAAACGAGAGGTACAGCTGAGTATCATCAGCATATTGGTGACATCGCACCCCGAACCCTCTCACGATCTCCCCCAGGGGCTGCATATACACATTGAACAACAGTGGAGACAGAATGGAACCCTGCAGAACGCTGCAGGTCAAGGCCTGGGGGTTTAGATGTTTCAGCCCCCAGCACCACCCGCTGGCTTCTACCCGAGAGGAATGAGCTGCACCATCCAAGGAAAAGTCCCGTCCAGATCCCCCAAGTCTCGCAGCCATCTCAACAACAGCCCATGGTCCATGGTGTCAAAAGCCTCTACTCTCCTCATTTTACTGGCTCCCCCTCCCCCAACGCAACCTTCACAAACTCCTGGTATTTACTTACAAAGCCCTTCACAGCCTGGCTCCCTCTTACCTCTCAGCCCTTATCTCCTTACACACTCCTGCACGCACTCTCCGCTCCTCCTCTGCCCCCCTCCCT
The DNA here is from genome assembly GCA_003113815.1 of Sphenodon punctatus. Classification (NCBI taxonomy): domain Eukaryota; kingdom Metazoa; phylum Chordata; class Lepidosauria; order Sphenodontia; family Sphenodontidae; genus Sphenodon; species Sphenodon punctatus. The sequence continues at coordinate 788,964 of QEPC01010849.1, read as the reverse complement.
CACTCTCCCTCGTCTCCCCTGCTCCTCTAACTGCCTTCGTCCCTTCTCCCTTGCTGCCCCCCATGCCTGGAACTCCCTCCCTGCCCACATCCACCTCGGCCCCTCCCTCTGCACCTTCAAATCCCTCTTCAAAACCCACCTCTTCCTCGCCATCTTTCCCGATGCTTGCTAGAACTTTCCTCTCAACATTTACTGTCTGCCCTCCCCCTGACTCCTGCCTAACTGCAACCAAGCCAAACATGTGCACCTGGGACCTTGCATCCACTTGAATGTTTTATCACTTGTCTCTCCCTACGTCCCTTCTCCTTGTCTTCCCACTCCGAGTCTTTTCGATTGCAAGCCATAGGCAGGGACCGCGTTGATCTCATTATTCCGTAAAGCCTAAAATTATTATAATTAATATAGGCAGCATAATTCAAAGTCCACTAAAGTCAATGGGCATCTTTCCTTTGACTTCAGCAATGGCTGGATCAGGGCCTAAACACACAATAACCTCATCAACAGTGGTTTGGGTGCACACTGATGCTTTTTGGGGAGGGGGGCGGATTCCCTGAGAAGAAGGAATGCATTTTACAGCTGTGCACTTATAATATCCTTATTACAGTAACATCTGCTCCTCCCTAGCTCAGCTAATTCAAGAGTTAGATGCAGTTTTAACCAAATAGGCCACATCTTTTTTTTCAAAAGAACAGGCCATGATTTATTTTTTACTTGACTTCTTTCCATTCATAAATATGACCCATTTCCTGTACCATCTTCATAGAAACTAGAAGAACAGAAGAGACCCAGTTTCCAAAATACTCTCCAAAGCTGAATAGCTAGTTTTCAAGTTGCCACTCATATTGGCTCCTCCCCCCCATCTTGGGTGGCCAGTTTAGTGTAGCCAGGGATAGATTTTCAAAGGACGTTTTGAGTACTCATGACTCTATTTGACTAAGGGATGCTGAACATGCAACACCCAAGCTTCTCTTTTGGAAGAATACACCTTCTAAAATGGTCACATGATATAGCAAGAAGGGACATCCCCCCCCCCCCCCCCCCTAGGTACTGGCAGTTCTTTTCTATCTATACCACAGACATAGGGGCACCATCTACTGGTAACCTCCAGTATTGCCCTTAGCAATATGGTAGATGCCAATTGTATAAAACAAACAGTTTTACACTAATAGCAGACGTTATATAAAACAGCCCAGAACAAGAGCACTGCAGTAACATTGTTGAAAGCTGTTATGCTTTGGTTTTCCATTACAGAATTTTGTGATTTCTTTTTTTGAAAACAAAACCAAACCAAATAATAACACTAACATCCAACTTCAAAATTAAACACTTGTACTCTATCTTTTGTTGGAATCGATACATTTCCATAAAAGGTGTTCATTTGAATGGCAACAGATTGGAATACGATCAGTTCAAAGAGCTACAGTTGAGCCCAGAGTCCAAATTTGCCAACTCTTGTGGTTTAGAGGTTTCGAACAGCCTAAAACCATGAAACATACAATAAAATCATGAGACTCTCGGCATTAATTTTAAAATAAATATGTTTCTAGCCATGGTTGGAAAGGGAAGCCTGAAGATGTCACTCGCATGTGCTCCAAAGGCTTCGAAAGCAAAAGGCAAAACCAAGAAAACCCAATACTTACATTTAAAATAAATAAATAAATCATGATTTTAAAGCTAACTTACTGATTTCTCAGGGAGGGAGTGACTAGTGATTTTTGATCCATTAATGTTTGCACCTTGAGCTTCAAATGCCCCTATGTCTGGTTGGTACAGAGCTCTAAGGTTTTAATAAACTGAATATAGATCCAGGTCTCTCCCAAAATGTGGAGATATTGGATCCCAAGCTCTCCATCCCCTACCTCCACCTCCCAGCCTCTATCCATTGCATTGGAACAGCAGAACCTCCAAATGGTGTATCCGACTGACTAAGAGGCAATTTGCTTTCACTGTTAGGGTTGCCACCTATGCAAATCTTTAAGGAACACTTATGAAAAATACAGGTTATAGGGTCTGTATTGGCACCCAAGGTCAATGCAGACTCTGCATCATGTAATTTTCATAAATGTTCCTTTAAAATTTGCATAGTTGGCAACCCTATTAACTCCCCAGGTACATTACTTGGCATTACTCACTACTCTTACTTAGAGGAGCCTCTTCATCATCTTACATTCAGGTTTCTCTTAACTCCCTGCAGGATTTCCCTGGATTCTGTAACTTTCCTTCTCCCCTCCCACCCCTGCCCTCAGGGCAGGCAACTCTGTAGCAGTCTCCACTGTAAATTCTACATATCCCTGAAGCCTGAGCTTAAAGTGCAGTAAATTAAACTGAATGTGTTTGTCTGTAGCTGAAGCAGTGGGATAATCCATCTGAATGCCAGAGGAACGACTCTACTTAAAAGTTTGTCAGATTAATTATAAACAATGACATTAACTGCAGAAATGTGCTGCAGAAAGTAATAATTGTTGCTGAAGCTCCAAAAGCGGAGACCCATGCACCATTAGGCACAATCCCCACTGCCTCAGTGATGACACAAAATAATGTTTATTTAGCTATTGTCAAAAACCTTCTCGCCACAGTTACTCTGTGAAGCAGTCCTGAAAAGAAATCTCTTATCCAGAAATAGATGGTGACACTTGTCTCTTCCAAGCATAGCCAGAGATGTAAGGGGGCAGGGAAAGTTTTCCATCACCTCTTCAGACAACAAATCCTAAATTGATTAAACCAAGGAGCTTGACACAGGGAGTCTACAGTCATGTGAATGAAGTTGCCCATGAAATCCACAGGATGTACCTTGGTGCATAACCAACTGACTTCAGTTTTGTTGGCCGCCTGTATGTTTTATTCCTTTAAAAAAAAACTTTCAGAATTAGGAGAAAAATTAAGGTGCAGAAAATTTCAGGCAAGCAGATAAAAACCTGGAAATAGAAATTTAAGGCACACGCCATAACTTGCATTTAACATGTAAACGGTGAACACATGGTACATTGTCAGATTTTGTACTTGCTTACAAGTCAGGCACAAGCCACACACAGTTTGCCTTACTATTTCACATGAAATCCTCTTCTTCTACAGGAAGAAGCTGAGGACAGAAGAGGGTGACCTGCACCTTAATTTCCATGCAGTATGTTAGATATTGCACACTGTCCGTTATTGTTATTGTTTTCCCATTAGTTATCATGAGTACAACACTTTGCTTTGAAAATTTCATTTGGAGAAGGAATAAATTTTTATTTGGCAAAGACAAGACAGGGTGCTTTGTTTTTTGTTTGAGTCATTTCTGTTTGTGGTGGAAGAGGAAATTTGCCTAAGTGTCACCATCATTCAGCAGTGTTCTACTTGTAGGCAATGGCCACCAGGGACACCAGTACTGGAGGAAGGTGGCTATTGTGGTAAATGGGGGGTGTGACACTGTGGTTGGATAGGGTGACAGGCTGGATGTGATATGGTGACGTTTAAGCTAGTACAGAGAGAGAGGTGGGTAGGAGAAGGACAATGAGGTACATGGTATGATACTTGGGGTGGAGAATTGGTTATTTGGGGAAGACCAATGGAAAGGCAGTCCAGCACCAGTGTCAACTCATGTACTATTACACCTACACCTACACCTCCAGGCCCAACACCAACCCATTGTCTATAATGGGTATTTTCAGATGTTACAAGATCACGCTCAACCACAGTGAACCACGGTAAATCCCGTGGCGGGGCCAAAGCGCCCTGAATATCTGTTCAGCGGCCGCCAGATGTTCACCACAGTCAATACCCACATGGGGTCAAAATCAACCATGCTTCCGGAGCTCCCCGCCGGACCATCTCCAAAAGCATGGTCAAAGAGATTCCCGACGGGAACCAACAAAAAGTAACATCTGGCTACAATGGGACCCCAAAACCTAAATAAGGGGTAAAACACTACTAGGATTAGGCCAAAATAATGCCAAGGCACCCCTTCCCTCACAGCTTTGAATTATCTGTAAGCAGTGCAGCCCCATACACAGAAGTATTAAACTGCTGCCCTCATCAGAGTGAGAAGTTGCCAACAGCAGGAAATCTGAATCTCAGGCTCCAACTTTAAGGCACTATATCTCATCCATTTCAAAAGCGATTTGCCTGAGAATGAATGAATTTGAATTTATTGAGTCAGCAAATTTGCTATTTACAATACAAAAGAGGTTAAAACCAACACAAAACAACAATAAATTCCTAATACATATAAATAATAAATAAAATATACCAGAAATTCATTGGCATAAGATTGATCATAATGCTTTGTTCTCCCGATCTACCAGTAATAAAAACATTGCTACAGCTTTAATTTGTGCCTCATCTGTTAATCTCATAAGATCTTCATAGCTTTTGGTTGATCCTGGGATATCCCCTTCCAAGACTGGGTGAATCCAAACTTCTCTGAGGATAGTGTATTGGGGACATTCCAAAATTACATGGGGCAAAGTCTCCACTACCCGTGTACAGAGCGAACAAATCCTTTTCACTCTAGGGATACCCTACCTCCTTACTTTAACTTCTGCTGTTTCAAATAAATTAAAACGTAATAGCGTCATCATTCTTCTCAATCTAGGGTCCTGAATTTGTTCCAAATATGGTTCTAAACTAACAGATGTTTTAACCCTAGAGTAAACAGCTGAGATTGTATTACGTTTAAGAAGTTCTAGATCTTTCTTATAAGCCCACTCCTTTATTCTCATCCTTAACTCTCGCTTAGATAGTCTACTATCAGGTACCCCATCTCCGTCCATCTGCAAGTCCATAGTACTAGTCAGTTTCTTTATGTACTTAATGCATGGATACAACGGGATTCCCTCAAACTCCTTTTCCTCATTATAGCAACTGCTAACCAGGCTGGACTTTCCATGCATAATATTTTTCCAAAAGGAAAAAAGCTTAAGATTAAACTGGGATGCAACTGATAATGTCCCAGTCTCTACTCTGAGCATTGCAAGAGGTTTCGCTCTGGGAACTCCCAGAATATTACGAAAGAAGCGATTTTGAGGTACTTCCATTTTACTTGAACAAGATGCTGCAGTTATTTCACCTCCATATGTTAAACTTGGAATAACCTTTGCTCCAAAAACATCTAGCATCTGTGTGTGTGTGTGTGGGGGGGGGCACTGGCACTGCATAATGCAGTTTTAACAATCCTCCCACCGTTTGATTCGCCTTGGCTATCTGCCTATCATTATTCTTATTCCACAAGTTGTTGGAGGGAAATAAAACTCTCGAATAGATGTATTGAGGGGTTGGGGGTAATTCTTGTCCCCCTATATACCATCTATATCTAATACGTGATTTGCCCAAACTCATCACGTTACATTTCTTTATATTGATGGTGTTCTCCTGGCAGTAGA
>QEPC01010849.1:765908-779208 GCA_003113815.1 Sphenodon punctatus | reverse complement strand
TCATCAGGGAGTGCCCAGCCGAAGCCGGAGAGAGGCAGACGCACCTGTGGAAGAGGCGTGGGCTGCATAAAAGAGAACTGGGGTGAGAGACAGGGGGGGTGAGAGGATCCGGCGGTGCAGGGAGTCATGGGAGAGGACTGTGGATATAGCCGGGCAGGACAGTGGACCCAGGGGGAAAAGGGGAGGCAGGGTCACGGAGAGGTTGGGAGTTTGGAAGGAGGGCCTTGGGGAGGGAGTGGGTGTGGGGCACGGAACCCTAGGCCCAGGCCTTGGCCTGCGGAGTGTCCCTACAGGAGGACAGGGTGTTGTCCCTGTCCCTCAAAGGGGCACCCCGGAGAGAAAGGGGGGCTCCCCGCCCGTCCAGCCCTGAATTTGGAAGCCGACCAGGCACAAACTTAGGGGGCCCGGGACAAAAAGCAACAAACAAATTTCCGTGTTTAATGACTACATATTTATCAATAAGATGTTTCAGAACAAAGCAGTTATGTATTGTGGATTTAAATCTGCAGAAACCCGCCTGTTCCTCATTTAACGGATGGTCCATTTTGACCCATTTTTCCAGAGCTGTCAACAGCGTCCTTGCATGTAGTTTACCTATTACAGGAAGTAAACTAATGGGTCTATAGCAGGCTGGGTCCAGCAAACTTCCCTTCTTAAAGATGGGAACAATAATCGCTTTAGCCCATGCCTTTGGCAGCTCTTTAATATAATTAATTAAAGTGAAAAATCTGACCACCACCGGGGCTCACCAGGATGCAAAATTCTTTAAAAGTTCTGGGGGTATTCAGTCTACCCCTGGGGCCTTACCTATAGCAAGTCTACTAATAACCAGTATAATATCCCTTCGGTAACACAGGGGATAAAAATAAATGTATCACTACCTGGCACTATATGCTCCATGGTGCTATCCAAGAGTGCAACTGATGGTTCTACTCTCTCAAAAATCTTTGAGAAGTATAATATCCAGGTCTGTTCGGATATAGGGGCTTCTCCTACATTCCTTTTACTGGTACACCAATTATTAATTATTTTCCAAAACTTAGTAGAATCCTTCATCTGCGCAGCCACCTGTAACTCCGCCCATGTTTGCGCAGCCTTGAGTTTTTTCTTTCCCCTCAGGAGTTTATGATAATTCCTTCTCAACAAAATGAACTCCTGCCAGTAAGTAGTCACTCTATACTTTGTCCACCTTTTCCTTGCCCTGATCAATTTCCGCTTTTCATTTCTGCATTCCGCATCATACCAAGCCTTTGAGTTGAAAAGGATCTTAGACTTACTTGCCAACAATGGCTTGCTAATATATAACAAAACTTGTTTGAACGTAGATTGCAAATAATCATAAAGCTCCATATCCCTCATTCTGGAACAATTCCAGCAATAATGGGAAGTGTGAACCCTCTGGTCTCTTTATTATAGTAAGATCTCTGATCAGCAGGAAAGCTGCTGATGGAAGGCAGACATAGTCTATTAAACTTGCTCCATTACTGGAGTCAAATGTATATTCCCCCACTGAATCAGAGGATGTGCGTCCATTTATTATCGCAAGCCCTTGCTCTGCCAATAGCTGTATAAACTTTTCCCCATGCCTATTCGTTATTTTGTCAAGGGGTCNTGGACCTGCCTGCTGTCATTCTCATCGTAACCAAGCCAAGTACGTGCACTTGAGACCTCGCATCTTCATGAATGTTAGACCCCTTGTCTCTCCCTCTGTTCCCCTTCCTAAGTCTCTCCCCCAGCTCCTGTCTCTCAGATTGTAAGCCCTAGGGGCAGGGACCATGTCTATTTTATTACTTTGTAAAGTGCCAGGTACACTGCTGGCGCTATATAAATGTTTGTTAATAATAATAATAATAATAATAAATTCACCGAGTCTGGTGTACCACTTTTATCTAACATAAGCCAATCTTGCCCATCTGAAGTGTGCCCCACCAATTTATTATCACACCCAACTGTCTGTGTAATTGTCCCACCATGCACAAGTATCAAAACTCTTGCAAGGGTGTTTTCCACTCTTTGAAGGAAGACCCCCGTCATCCTCAAGGAGGTCTTATTCTTCCATAATCTATCTTGCATTTGGCCAGAGGAGAAAGTAATTTCCCACCTACTAAATCTCCCTTTGTGTAACAACGGTCTAATCTCCTCAACCTCCTCCATTGGTATCTTCAATTCCATTTTCCATGTAGGAAGTTGAGGAGCTGCTGTACATCCAACACTCCACTTCTAAGGAATCAAAATTTTCTCTTCCTATTAAAGTGGAATATTAGTGCTGGTGCCCATCTTACATTTGTATCTTGTGGCCAGATCTTCAGGGGCAGATAATCCTTCCTACAACCTGGTGCAAGACTACTTAGGTTCAGTGATAGTCTACTATCCTCCTGAGGTGAACTAGAAAGAGCGTATTTCTGATCTTCTTCCTTATAAGTCCCTATAGCAGACTGAACACTAATTCCAGGATCCTGCATCTGTGGCACTTCTTTCTTTTGTCCTCCCATAGGCTCAGGCTTGTACAACGTGCTACCCATACTATTACCATAATAGGGGGCAGAATATGTTTGTGTAGCTACGTGTCTTTGGGATATACCAGCTACCTCACAAGAATTGATCTTACCAGTCCATGTGGTGAATTCAAGCCAAATCCACCCACCAAAACCTTAATTGCAAATAGAAGCTCATTAGAATAATTTATCTTTCCCTCCATTTCTTTGAATTGCGTATCCATGTCAAGTTCTAATCTGACATTTAGATCATTGAACATGCGGTTCAGCAAATTAAGCTTACACTCCAAATTCGATAATATAAATGTCTGGTTCACTTCGGCAGAGTCCTGTAAGAGGGCCGTCAAAGGGCTCTCATTATTACCCTGGGGAGTCTCCACTATAGCTTCTCTTGGCAATCCCCTATCGGTATATGGGTGGAAGAAATGCATGAGTTTAGTTTGGCTCCATAAGGGTGCTCTCGACTCCCTTTGCTCAGTCTCAACCTGGGCTATTTCCTCTGTCAAAGAAAGGGGCGTACGGAGTGCTCTAGATCTGAGCTCCATATTACACCAGTATTCTAGTTCTAGAGTCCCAGTAACAACTCTTTTAAATTAAATTAACTTCAATCTTGACCGTCTCATACAAGGCATCAAACATCTCAATACCAATTCACATGCTAGATAGATAAACTAAATACCATATAAAAACAAAAATTTCCAATACCACATCTTAATATCTTATCCACAAAGGGAGGAGGGAGTTTGGCAAAGCTTCCTGGCCCTGGCCCCGCCAGCACCTAAGGCCACATGCAACCCTTAGGCACGCACACCCATGGCATGTGCGTTGAGTGCAAGGCGCTGTATAAGGTCCCGGGGAGAAAAGGGCACGGTCCCATTCAGCCAATGGGCTAACAGCACCTCCAGGAACAGCCCACTCCCAGGTGTTTCAGCAGGTCCAGGTCTCCGTCGCTCTGGTCACAGCTGGGTTTCACCTCCGGGCAGCTATCCACTGCGGGTCCCTGCCCACAGCACAGATCTCCCCTCTTGACTCCCACTGATTTGCCTGAGAATTGGACATCTTCAGCCACTCACCCAAGCGACCCTCCACAACAGGTTTCATAATAATAGAATGAATAATCTCCATTTTTTAAATGAATGGAATGTTCATGCTTTATAATAAAAGTGCTGTGTGTCTGTATAATACTATTGTTAACAGGAGAACCCCCTCCCACTCATTACTATTGGGGGGTTGGTACCCCAATATCCACCGTTCCTTAACTTCAGGGGGAATTAGCTTAATTCGTTAAGCCCGGGGTTCCTGCGTGTCCTAAGGACCTGTCTGAGGACAGATACGCACTACAAGCAGTTTATGTACCCTCCCCAAAAGCGAAGGAAAAGAGGGAGACAACGATTCAATAAAACTAAAAGGTTTATTTATACACATAAACAGGGAAACCCTGCCCGGCTGGCAGGATCAAAGGAAAAACACAAGTGGTGGCGGGGAAAATGAAAGTGAGATGGGCAGCAGGGTGTGGGTGTGTGAAAAGACAGAGAGAGAGAGAGAGAGAGAACGAGCGGGGAAGTCTGGACCTGAGGTTACCTTTCCTTTCCTGTGGAAAAAGGGGACAGGTGGCCCGAGGATCCAGCAAAGTTTGTGGGGGTTGAGAAGAAGGGGCAGACCTAAGTCTGGGAGAGCTCTTAAGATATAGACATGCACAGGGAAACCTGCATGTGCCCGCATCCAAAACCTTCTCAGTTTGCATGGGGGAAGCAAGGGGCAGTTATAGGGTTCAGGATAAAAGATTTGGAATAGGCTCAAGGGTGTTACAAAAGACACACAGGGAGGACAAAGGGACACAAATGACCCATCGGGGCATATCTGGGTGGGTTTCTAAGTGAGACAAAAGGAAAGATGCATATGTGAACCATGGGGACAAAAGGGGACTCCAGGTGGGTGCTTAGGTGTCACAAAAGGGAAGAGTCCTAGGGGAGGCATGAGCAACAGATACACAATGGACAAACCTGGGCATGAATGGGGAGAGCACATTCTGGTGATCTGGGAGGAGTTGTGAGAGGGACCCAAGGTTAATGGCTGCACCTGGGTTTCTGTGCTTAGGGGTAGGGCGGTAGGGGATACTAATATTCCATGCCTTTGAGGCTGTTGCTAGCCTAGGTTCTATTCACCCATGGTTTCTCAAAACAGGGAGAACGCCTTTTCTTAACGGCCCCGTATTTACTGAAGGCTATCTCCCCTTAATCACCTCCTTCCTGGATCAGGCTGGTATCCACCTGGGTGAACTCCCTTTTCTTAGGTCCCATGGTGGCTGGGCCCAATCCTTGCTTTGACTTCTTTGGGGGGGGGGAAGTCCTGAGTCCAATGCCCACCAGCCCATGCCCTTTGCCAAGTATGGGGAGAGGAGGGGCTGCTCTAACTCTATGATACCTGCCTCCTTTTCTGCCAATATCTACTACAGGCCCACTTACAAATTCAGAAGCCATGGAAATCTTAGAAGACATACTTCATGCTGGAAGGTATCCATTCCTGAGGTATCCTCTAAGTTCTGAACTGAAATTGCAACCCAAGAAGTGCACAGAGAGTTACTGAAATGTAGCCACTGGATGGATGGAGAGTTTCAATCTGCAGGTGCACAGCAGTGCCAACAGGAAATGTTTCAGTCAAAAGCACTGAGAAAAGCTCTTCTCTGACCACTTATTTGACAGGAGTAGCAACTCGCTGAAGCAACCTAAGCATTAAACACCCTATAGGTATAAAAAAACAACCTAGTTCCCCATAAACCCAAAGCTTTGTCTGTTGGGTATTAACAAACAGAGGTAGGGTTGCCACCTTTTGCAGTTTGACCCAAAGACTCCCGTTTTGACCTATGGAAGTCTGAGGGTTAAACTGGCAGCACTAAACATAGATCACAGTACAGTACTAGAGACCCACACGTTTGGTCAGTTTGTGAGGGATACAAACCATACAGGACTGCAGCTGTATCTCCCTGGTTAAGGTAGAACTTCTGTGGATGGCAGCAGTTCCAGCCCCAGCCAATGAGCAGTTCCAGCTAATGGGGCAGTTCCAGCCCCAACCAATGAGAGGCTGGCAGGGCTGGCCTTAGGGATGGCGGGACCTAGGATGGGGGAGAAATGTGGGACCCCTTTCTGCTGCTGGTGGGTCTACGGGCGCTCCCTGGCTCAGGGGGTGCTCCTTGGGCCTGGGCTTGGGGACAGGCGGAGCGGGCACTCACCTCCACCCATCCATTTTTTTGAAGGAGCCCCCTTCTGAAAAATGGCTGGGCCTGCTTGCCTTGCTCCGGTCCCAACTCCTCCACTGACACTGTCTGCCGCCATCCTCTGCCTCCAGTCCTGCTCGGCTGTGCCACCGCCACCCCCACAAGTGCTTCTCCGCATGCTCCCTCCCTGCACCATCCCACCAGGAAGTTGCATAAAACAACTTCCTGTGAGGAAGGGGAGGGATGTGTGGGAGGAAGAGCCAGCAGTGTGGGTGGAGGTGCTGGGGCCTTACGTCCATGCCCCCCCACCCCAAAAAAAAACCCCAGACTGAGGTAGCACAGGCTGGCCAGCCAGGGCGGCAGGCGGGGCTCCGCATGCCGCAGCAGCAGTCCTACCAGGCTGCTGCACGCCCCCCCCCCCAAACACCAAAAAAAGAGATGCCGCCCACTAGGGGTGTGCATTTCATTTTCATTATTACAATATTGATAACAAAAATTGTTGTTTTTGTTTTTGAGACAATCGGCCTAAAAAAGGCCGGCCCTGGAAGCTGAACTTTGGAAGCAGTGAGTTGCAGCTTCTGGAGCTATAGTCTAGCTAGGGTGGCCTTAACTCCCATTTAAGAGAACGCTTATGAAAAATGCATGGTGCAGGGCTGCACTGGAACCAGTGCAGCCCTGCAACATGTATTTTTCATAGGTGTCCTCTTTTAAAAGGGTGGTATGGCCACCCTAATGCCTAGCCCATGCTGGAGCTGGAAATCCTGCAGGGTGAGATGATGGATTGGAAACCAACAGCAGAGATTCTGGCTGAGGCAACAGTAGCACAGGCAGTTCCTTTTAAGGCGAGGGAGCTGGAGACCAACATAGGTTAGTATGTATGCTTACTTTCTCACGCTTATTTTTAATTTAATTTTATTTATTTATTTATTTATGCATTGGTGCTGCTCATTGGTCAATTTTAAGTTGCCAACATCACTCCCCCCCCTCAAAAAAAAAAAAAGATTTCCTGTGCTAGTCAGAAGTAGAGATTATTACACTCCCCAACTGGATTCTAACCAGTCCCTGCAAGATCTCTACTTGGGCTAGAAATATGGAGCTAAGCCCAAGCCTGATTGCATTGGTCCAAGTACTTGCTTGGTGCAGTGGGGCTCTTCTGATCGCAGGCTCAATGTGTCTAGGTGGCCATATATCCACAAAGAGCACGACATGATATCACAGCACACCATAAGGGGCAGGGTTAAGATGTCTCTCCCATTCATTTCCAACAGGGCACTTTGTAGGGCGTGGGGTCTGCTACACCCTGGCACAAACCAGAAAGGCTTGGACAGAAAGTGTGTCAACCAAGCCTGGGCCCTGTGGGGTCCTGTTAGGCTTAAATTGGGTTACAAGCTGCTAGAGGCACAAAAACTGGAGAAATGTTCATGTCCTTCCCACTTTGCACACTCAGAAAAGGGCATGCCAGAATATGGTCTTTGGAGCAGGTAGCACTTCTTTTCTCTAACATTTCTTAAGACTCAAACAGTTCTTTTTGGAACCCTTTGCTTCCACTGATGCTCCCTCCCTCCCAACCTTCAAATCCTTCCTGAAAATGGACCTCTTCCATCAGACTTTCCCTAGCTCTTCATCCTCTTAGTCTGCTCCCTGATTTACTCAGGGTTCCCCTCTACCTTTAACTAAGCTAAGCACATTGGCCGCTGTCCGAGAAAGGATACCAGTTTCAATGGACCATTAGTCTGATGCAATATTGCAATTATGTTCTTATAAACACCTGTGACTTCTTGACTTCATGAATCTATCCTTCTCACCTGCACTATTCCCCCCTGCCTCATCTCATTTATATATAAATATAAAATAAAATAAAATAAATATCCCCTCCATTGTCTCTCCTAGATTGTAAGTCCGCTAGGGCAGGGACCCCGTCTATAGTTAATGATTGTAAAGGACCAGGTGCATTGCTTGAGGTGCTATAATAAAATTAAATAAGTAAATAAATAATTATTAATAAAGTTTTTAGTTGTCACTGTTGCAGTTTGAGTCTGTGTTTCCCCAGAACCTATAACTTCTTGATCTGCTATCCACCAGGTCTGGAATGAGTTAATGGTTAATGAAACAAAGAAGCCTCAGAAACCTCTTGAGTTTCTTGAAAGGAGCAGACAGTCTCATAGCCCCGTGTCCATGCCTAAAAGGCTGTGTGTAACTGTGCAAGGCACCAAAGCATGGGCTACATTGGCAAACACAACAACAAAGCCTTCCAGCCAAGATTGGAAATTGAGAGCCCATTGCCATGTGAGTGCCTCCTGCTTGAACCACATCAAAGTGGCCTCTCATGATACTGTGCAATGTGACAACGCTGGGCTGCAGCAATCATACACTAAATACACTTTACAAGGGGGTGGAGAAAGGGGGAAAGTCAGTCATTTGCTTTAGAGCCAAAAGGGTTTTATTTTTATTAAATGCATCATATTCAAGGCATCATTGTTCTTCACCAAGTCAAGCTGAAAACGTCCTGGCTAGCATCCTAGACACAAATTTTTAGAGTTAGACGCATGCGTGATGCCAGCCCTGGCACTGAGCAGCTTCATCCCCACCCTGCTCATCTCAGGCGAAAGATGCCATCAACAGAGCCTACAGATGAGAGCCAACAATACTATTGTGACGCACTCTTGTAAGGATTAGAATTAATGGCTGCTGGGGGAACTTTAACCAGTGGAGGACAAGCCAGGTTACAGACCAAGTTTGGGAGGTGGGCATTAGGGGTGTGCACCAGGCCCCCATGTTGCTTTCATTTTCATTATTCAAAAATGTCATTTTCGTTATCATTAACGACAATTCCATTTTCATTATCGTTATTGGTTTTGTTATCATTTTCATTATCGGTATCGATATTGTTATTATCGGTACCATTTCAAATGAAGATTTTATTTTTGGTATCGGTATCGATTCGTGTGCACAACTAATATCTTTCTAAATCTAAGGGAGACAGGGGAATGGAAAAGGAAAACTATACATTATCTAATCAATTATCTATATAACTATTCTAATTATATACATGCACACACACACACAGACACACACACGCATACACAGGGAAAGGGAGGAGGTAAAATGTACGGTATGGGGAAGGAAAGTTATTGGTGGTAATACAATGAGGGCTAGGGAGAATTTTGTGTGTGCAAGTTCTGTAAACTCAACCTGACGAGCAAAACTCTCACAGAACGGAGAGAAAAATCCTGGCTCTCCCATTATAAAGGGTTGGAGTGCCCATTATAAAGGGCCAGAGCCCCCCTGATTGGTTGTGGGAGTTAGCAGGCATTGAGCAATCACAGAGTGCCATGAGATTGCTGGGTTGCACTGCTCATTGGCCAGCGATACATCCATCAGATATTGCTGAGCTGCTCACCCCTCCCAACACAGGCACAGTTCAAGAGTTCAACCCTGTTTAGGGCTCCAAGATGTCTGCTCCCGCCTCCCCTCCAAAACCCAACTGCCACAGCACTAGTAATAATGACAACGATAATGACATTGTTCTTTATCATTATCGATACTATTATCGGTATTCTCTATTGTTGTTTTCATTATTGTTATTCTTGGTTGTCTCAAAAACAAAAATGACAATTTTTGTTATTGTTATTGTAATACCGAAAACAACATGCACAGCCCTAGGGGCATCTTATTCCCAGGTTTAGAGCACGCTTCTAGTAAAGGGGAAAAGAGAGGGCTTAACAGCCATTGTCCAAGCAACCTGTGTACATGGGACCCTGCCATTGCCTCTCTAGTGATGAGGTAAACCACTCCCACCTCCACACTACTAGATCACTGGAAAATGCTCTCCCTGGTATCCACTTCCCTGCTTCTTTCCCTGGAAGCATGCTTGTTGTCCCATGCTTCTGAGAAACCTCCCTCCATGTCCTAGCTCATATTTCCCAGGCAACCTCCCTCTCCACTGCTGTGACACTCCCCTGCTGCCCACACAACCTTCTTGGCTGTCGACGGCAACAACCCAGAGCAGCAGGCACTCAGCACCTTGGAACAGTCAAGTTGCTTGTTTAACGTGGGTGAGCAAACCCAATGTGATCATTTTATTTCCAACCCATACTTGCTGTGATGACCAATCCCACTGTAGAAAAGACTCCTATTTTGTTCCATGGCCATTCATTTACCAGCTTATTTGAGAAGCACAATGAGGGGAAAGCACAGTTATTTTGAAGACATGATAAAGTTGTTCCTGACTGAAATAGAATTAAATCCTCGACATGTACCAGCATATCTTATTATTCTTTGGAAGTGTTTTCTTAATCATCTCTGCTTGGGGTGGGGCTGCTTGTTAGTAAAGGCAAATTTGGTTTTTGAACATTCTTGTTTCATTCTGTATGAGAAGTAGACCAACAGTATCTCCACACAGTTAAAGTTTTCCTAGACCTTTTGTGGAAAGGGTATCTATAGCTAGTGATTCCATTACAGTACTATTGCAAATCTCCATGTTCTTTCATAGGGAAAGCTTAATTTATCTTGCTTGATGGTCAGCTGAATCTTTCTTTCAAGCATATGAAGATTTATAGATGTAGTTATAGTGACAAGTAGAGATTAATTATTATTATTATTAGCAAACATTTATATAGCGCCAGCAATGTACTTGGCGCTTTACATAGTAATTGAATAGACACGGTCCCTGCCCTAGGGCTTACAATCTGAGAGGCTGGGGGTGATGAAGGAAGGGGAACAGAGGGAGAAACAAGGAGTGTAACATTCACGAGGATGCGAGGTCCCAGGTGCATGCGCTTGGCTTGGTTATATTGAGAATGATGGCTGGTTGGTCCATGTGGTGAGGATATGAGTTCACAGAACTTAGGTAACAGATTGTACTGGATGGAGGGTATCAGCAGGAGTTAGGTGAGGGGAGCGAGGCATCGTGGAGGGCAGAGCGGAAGAGNTCCCCCCCCCAAAGGGTCTGAAGGTGAAAATTGACCCTAGGAGCAGGAAGTAGAGTAGGGAAAAGGTAACACTCCAATTTCAGATACAAGAATGGTGGTGACATTCCAAGGAACTGTGATACGGAGAATAAAGGATATCCACTGTGTGAATAAGGAGCAGCCATTCTGTAAATTAAAGGTGTCCATTGTTTTCTATAGAGTTGTCGGGCTCTGAAATAAAGGATGCTCCCTTAAACGAAGGGACACGTGTCAACTCTAATTGGTCGTGGTGACTGGCACCTGTTGTTCTGGCACAACAGTAGGTAGGCCATGTTGCACCAGACATATCATAACAGAAACCAGAAACTGTTATTTTTCTTACTCTGAAAAGCCAAGATACCACACAGCAATGTCCAAGTTAAAATAAAATTACATCTATCCAATCAATATCAAATTGTATCCTCAAAAGTCCAGTGCACTGTCTGTTGATTTGTAGTGCTTAGCTTATCTAACATTATATATCATTGCAGAAGTATTTGATGCTGCACCATTCAGGTTAAAGGGCTTCTGTGGGAACAGGATTAGATTCAATTCAATATTTCAGTTGTGTTACTAGTATCTAAGGTAGTATTTTAGGATTGGAGCCTAAATTAAGGATTTTCCAAGAGCTGTCATCTAGTCATTTAGTCATTCAAAAAATAAGTGTAAAAAAAATTAAATATCTGGAGTTTGGCATTGCTTTTATCAAAGAATTCGCATATTCCCAATAACTCTCTTTAATAGCTAAATGAAATACAGGCAGTACATAAACTCTTTATAATGCATCAGCAGCATGTGGGGAAAATTGTAACAAAGTCAGTCTAAAATCCTTGGTTGCAGAAACTAAATCTATGTCTCATGCTCAACAGATGCTAGTGGCAGTAATACATAGTCATATGGTGTTTAGAGCTCTATCCAGGCAAATTCTTAAAGAGATCTAAAATGAGATTGGTAAACTTAGAAGGGAAGCAAAAGCTAATTTTACTTTTGCAGAAAGGGAAATTAGGGGGGAAAACTAGAGCACGAAGAGATGTGTAACATGACACTCAAGCTTTTTAAAGAACATAAGCAGTGCCGCCATTCTGGGTCAGACCAACAGTCCATCTAGCCCAGAATCCTGTCTTTGATTCAGAGAAGTGCACAACTGGATTATGATAAACAGAGTGATCCATTCCCTGCCATTTACTCCTAGCTAGGGCTGAAATTGATAATCCGAGCATATTCCATTTCTGGGAAGTGCAAAAAAGTATTGGGTTTAGTGTGCATGCACAAAGTGGCACTGGTGAGCTCTCAGACTGGAGCATGGAGATCCAAAACAGTGGGGAAAACGCATCGGGTCTCAATGCTTCAATCAAAGGACGGATCCATTTCAGCCCTACTCCCAGCTCCTTGCAGAGGGAGGTCTCATCCTGTGACCAGCTTGACTAGCACTAGTGTCAAAGGGCTAAGCTAGTCCTATTGAAGTAATCACGACTACCACCGGCACTAACCCGCTTGAGGATTGTGATGTACGTTTGTTATTGTTGAGTTGTTTACTTCCATTTTAAGAGCAGATGTTCTACTGTTAGGGCACATTCGCAGTGTTGACCTTTTGGTCCAGGAGAATGAGAAAGACAAAGTAGACTTGATAATACCATTTATGAGAACAATTTCTATTGGTGCATGTATACAAGCTTTTTAGCTTCATGAAAAGGTTCTTTAAACCTGAAGAGCAGCTTTTTGAAACTCAGTTCACCAACAGACATTGCTCCAATTAATCACATTAGCTTGCCTACTTTGTCTCTCAAGTTTAGAGCATGGCAATCAATAGATCTAAAGTCTTTCCAGACCTATTCAAACAGCCCAAATCAGAACACCAGGTAAATCATTGATGAACGGAAATAGGCACCACTATGGAAATTCAAGTGTTAGCCTTTGAGACGTCAATTCAGAGAACAGAGGAAGTGCCTCAGATGTCTAGGCAGTCACCACTGATTCTGTAAAAGCAAATTGCTTATTAACATTGTGAAGTTTGAGATAGATTACTAGAATGTAGAAGATTCCCAATACTAGCTCAAATGCATTTACAGGCAGCATGGAACAAGTAGGTCAAGGTACATTCTGTAGACTTGACCCTGGAGGTCATGTAAGCTACATGCATTATTGCAGTTCACCTTTCCTGTGGACTTGGAGTTCTGGGAAGTTTTTTAAAAAAAACATAAGAATGTAAGAAGTGCCATACTGGGTCAGACCAATGATCTATCTAGCCCAGCATCCTGTCTCCGACAGTGGCCAATCACAGTGGCTTGGGAGACGCACCCAAGAGGTCATGATGGGGGATCCATTACCTGTTCTTTTCCCCCAGCTCCCATCACGTTCCCTGATCCTGTCTGCCTAATAGCTGCTAATGGACCTATCTTCCAGAAATTTGTCCAAACCTCTTTTAAACTCAGCTATAGTACTGGCCCTTACCACAACCTCTGGAAGTAGATTCCACAACCTAATTAATGATACATTGAGTGAAAAAATATTTCCTTTTACTTGTTTTAAACTTGCCATCCATGAGTTTCATGGAGTGTCCCCTAGTTCTAGTACTAGCTGAGAGGGTAAATAACTGCTCCTTGTTTATTAGTTCCACACCACTCATGATTTTATAGACCTCT
>QEPC01010849.1:707721-741159 GCA_003113815.1 Sphenodon punctatus | reverse complement strand
AGCCCCCAGCTCTGAAACCGAGGTTACGGCTATTAGGAAGGCCACCTTGATCGAGAGCATATACAGATAAACCTGCCTAAGGGGCTCAAAGGGGGGTCTCGACAAGGCGTTCAGAACTAGAGTCAAGCTCCACGAGGGGCACTTATGGACTACTGTTGGAGATATGCTCCTAGCTGCCTTCAAAAACTGTCTGACGTGTCTGTGAGAGTAGACAGGTCTATTAGATGCCGCTCTAAGAACAGAATCCAAGGCTGCTGCCTAAGGTATTTGGTTTTAGCCCCCTATCTAGGCCCTCTTGAAGAAATTGTAATATCTGTGGGATTCCGGCCTTGCACAGATCTAAATCCTTCGCCATCACTCAATGAGCAAAGGTCTTCCAAGTAGCCCTGTATGCTCTCCTTGTAGCTGGCCTTCTTGAAAGCTGTAGCATAGATAGGACTGCGTCCGAGTATCCTCTCCTTTTCAACGCCGAGCGCTCAACTTCCAAGCTGTCAGACTTAGAGTTTGTAGCTCGTTTCATAGAAAAGGGCCCTGTCTGAGCAGTGTGAGCTGGAGGGGCAGAACCCTGTACGAAGACTGACTCAACTCTATCAGGTCCGAAAACCACTATCTCCTGGGCCACCAGGGTGTTATAAGGATTACCTGCGCTGCCTTCTTGATGATTTTCAATATCGTCCTTGCAATGAGCAGGAAAGGCAGGAAAGCATAGAGGAGGCCTGAGGGCCACGGCTGGTTCAATGCGTCCGCTGCCACTGCTGCTCCACACGGGGTCCTGGCCATGAATCTGGGTACCTGTGCGTTCTCTGGGCTTGCAAAGAGATCCATAAGAGGGAGGCCGAAGGTTCGCACCAGGTCATTGAACATCTCTCTGTCCAACGCCCATTCATGAGGATCAAGAGTACGCCAACTGAGCCAGTCCGCCTGGGTATTGTCCCGCCCCCTGATGTGTAGGGCTTTCAAAGAGGACAGGTGCTTCTGTGCCCATGTGAACAGCTTTACCACCTCCCTGTGGAGGGCTGGAGACCTCGAGCCGCCCTGGTGGTTTATATGTAAGCTTTGGCTGTTGTGCTGTCTGTGTAAACCAGCAGATGGCGGTTGGCAAAGGATGGCACTAGATGTTTTAGGGCTAGACGAATTGCTTTTAGCTCCAGAAAATTTATGCTGTGAGCCAGATCCTTCTTGGCCCATAACCCCTGGGTCGAAGGANTTGCTCAAGTAAGTCATACTTTTAAAATGGGTCAAGATGACAGCATATGAATTCAGAAAAGAGAACTGGTTACCTACCTTCGGTGAATTCTTTTTCTCCTCTGCTCTCCGGATACTCCTCCATGCGGGTAGCTCTGTGGTTGACCGCCAGGAGGCAGAAGAAGAAAAATTCACCAATGTGCCTGCGTGTCCTGAGCTACGCCGATCCATCCCCAGTCAGTTCCATAGCCAAGGACTAGGCGGATATTCCTCAAGAACACAATCCATACTCACAATAAACTACTGTAGAGTAACTGAACTAAGCACAACATTGTTAATAACCCCAGCCCAACAGAAATAAACCTAAACCTCCCCATAATCACCTGGGGAGAACTGTCCTAAACTACGTGACCAAGGATAGCCTAGTCTGAAAAAATTGTCTGAACTGTAGCGCACTGATTTGGTAGGGAGGGTTGGAGGAGTATCCGGAGAGCAGAGAATAAAAGAATTCACCAAAGGTAGGTAACCAATTCTCTTTTCTCCCTCTGCCTCTGGCTACTCCTCCGTGCGGGATGTACCCGAGCATAAAGACCCCTAAGCGTGGGAGCAAACAACGCCGGAAGAATCCAGCACCGCCTGCAGCACCCTTCTACCTTTATGAAGGTATACAGAGACGACCAGGTAGCCGCTCTGCATATCTCCTCATAAGATGCCCGGGCTTTGAAAACGTAGGAGGTTGCTGCACTCCTAACTGAGTGAGTCCAGATTTGGAGAGGGGGAGTCTTGCCCTTAGCCCTATATGCCTCTACGACGCACTGCTTTATCCATTTGGAAATTAGTATTTTAGAAGCCTTTTTTTCCCTTATAGCCAGACCTGCTGTTGACAAAAAGAGCCGTGCATGATCTGAAGCCCTGGGTCCTAGCCAGATAATTTTTTAGCATTCTACGTACGTCAAGCTTGTGCCAAATTATCTCCTTTGGATGGACTGGATTAGGACAAAAAGACGGCAAGACTATTTCCTGTGCAGTATGAAATCTTGAGTTGATCTTAGGAATAAAAGCTCGATCTAACCTCAAAGTAACAGACTGCTCCTGAAAGGAGCAGAATTTTTCCTCTACAGATAGAGCCCCCAGCTCTGAAACCGAGGTTACGGCTATTAGGAAGGCCACCTTGATCGAGAGCATATACAGATAAACCTGCCTAAGGGGCTCAAAGGGGGGTCTCGACAAGGCGTTCAGAACTAGAGTCAAGCTCCACGAGGGGCACTTATGGACTACTGTTGGAGATATGCTCCTAGCTGCCTTCAAAAACTGTCTGACGTGTCTGTGAGAGTAGACAGGTCTATTAGATGCCGCTCTAAGAACAGAATCCAAGGCTGCTGCCTAAGGTATTTGGTTTTAGCCCCCTATCTAGGCCCTCTTGAAGAAATTGTAATATCTGTGGGATTCCGGCCTTGCACAGATCTAAATCCTTCGCCATCACTCAATGAGCAAAGGTCTTCCAAGTAGCCCTGTATGCTCTCCTTGTAGCTGGCCTTCTTGAAAGCTGTAGCATAGATAGGACTGCGTCCGAGTATCCTCTCCTTTTCAACGCCGAGCGCTCAACTTCCAAGCTGTCAGACTTAGAGTTTGTAGCTCGTTGCATAGAAAAGGGCCCTGTCTGAGCAGTGTGAGCTGGAGGGGCAGAACCCTGTACGAAGACTGACTCAACTCTATCAGGTCCGAAAACCACTATCTCCTGGGCCACCAGGGTGTTATAAGGATTACCTGCGCTGCCTTCTTGATGATTTTCAATATCGTCCTTGCAATGAGCAGGAAAGGCAGGAAAGCATAGAGGAGGCCTGAGGGCCACGGCTGGTTCAATGCGTCCGCTGCCACTGCTGCTCCACACGGGGTCCTGGCCATGAATCTGGGTACCTGTGCGTTCTCTGGGCTTGCAAAGAGATCCATAAGAGGGAGGCCGAAGGTTCGCACCAGGTCATTGAACATCTCTCTGTCCAACGCCCATTCATGAGGATCAAGAGTACGCCAACTGAGCCAGTCCGCCTGGGTATTGTCCCGCCCCCTGATGTGTAGGGCTTTCAAAGAGGACAGGTGCTTCTGTGCCCATGTGAACAGCTTTACCACCTCCCTGTGGAGGGCTGGAGACCTCGAGCCGCCCTGGTGGTTTATATGTAAGCTTTGGCTGTTGTGCTGTCTGTGTAAACCAGCAGATGGCGGTTGGCAAAGGATGGCACTAGATGTTTTAGGGCTAGACGAATTGCTTTTAGCTCCAGAAAATTTATGCTGTGAGCCAGATCCTTCTTGGCCCATAACCCCTGGGTCGAAGGAACCCGAGTGAGCTCCCCATCCCCTGAGACTGGTATCTGATGTGATTACAGTCCTTGAAGGTTCTGTCAGTGGGATTCCTATGTTGAACGTTTCTGGTTTTAACCACCAGGACATTAAGATTCCGAGGTCTGGAGGTATAGGGACCCATGGATTGAGCCCTAGCGTCAGCTCTCTCTGCATAGGCTGAAGCAGCCATTGCAAGGGCCTGAGGTGGAAATGACCCCATTGTACCTGCTGAGTGCATAACACTAAAAGTCCCAGCAGCTTTGCGAGAGTCTTCAGCCTTATTCGCCTTTGATGTTTCAACAGGCAAATTAATGTGTGAATCTTTATCTGTCTGGGATGAGGGATGAGGGTGAGGTCTAAAGTCGTATCTAGGATTACTCCTAGATGCTCCAATCAGCAAGTGGGCACTAGATGACTTTTCTCCCTGTTAGTTATGAACCCATGCAGGTTCATGTATTGAATGGTTCTGTCTCAGTCCGCTATGATCTTGGAGTGAGACTGGGATCTGATCAGGAGGTTGTCGAGATAGGGATAGATGTGGATCCCCTCCCTCCTGAGATTGGCTATGAGGGGAATCAGGATCTTCGTAAATGTCCTCAGAGCCAAGGATAGGCCAAACGGAAGAGCCCTGAACTGGTAATGTACCTGTTGAAAACAGAATCTGAGCTACCTCCTGTGAGGTATCCAGATTAGTACATGCAAGTAGGCCTCCTTGATATCCAAAGATATCACCCAATCCCTCCTCCTGAGACTGCAACAGATGGACATAACCGTCTCCATCTTGAATCTTTGCACCCTCACGTACTTGTTTAGAGCCTTTAGATCCAACACCACCCTCCATTTAGAGACCTAGCCTGGTCTGGGAGGGAGGAACTGGTTCTACGGCACAAATGTGCAGCAATCTATGGATTTCCTCTGACATAGCCTGCTGTTTTACCGGGTTGCTGGAGGAGGGGGAAGAGATGAATCTTTTCCTGGGGCACCCTACTAGTTCTATGGAGTACCCCTGAGCTACGCACTTGAGGACCCATGCGTCTAAGACAGACTTTTCCCAGACCCCTGAGAAACTTTGCAGTCTGCCCCTGACCTCCACCCCCTCTGAGTAGTCATAAGTCCTGCTTGGGCTGGCCGGAAGGATGAGCTCTGATCTTTGTTTTGTCGAATCTACCCTGTCTGCTGCCCCTGTTGCGGAAGAAATTGTGCAAGGGCTCTCTGCTGGAGAGGGCTGAGTTCTCCTAAACCCTCCAGCGTTACTACCATAGCTCCCTCTAGTTTTTATGGGTGGGTCACAAAATATTTTTTTGCCCCTATATACCGTAGGGTCTTAGGCTTTGTCTTATCCATTGCATCTGCAAGGACCTTATCAAGGCACATCCCAAACAGCTTTAATCCCTTTATAGGGACCCGAGACTAGGAGGATCTTGGCAGTGATATCTAGGGCTGAGGTGGCAGCAGCTGTTACCGTGCCGCGATTCCATTCCGCCATTTCAGAATTGCCCGCACCACACCGTGGCTTTTCGGTCGACATTCCACTAATTCCACCGGCATTCTGCAAATTGCAGAATTGCGGAAAAATTGCAGAAAGTGTCGGAAAACCGCTGTTCTGCTATTTTGTGGCGCTGGCGAAATGGCGGAAGTAGTGAAAATGTCATGTTTCCGCTATTTTGCGAAGCCTGTGGAAGTAGCGGAATGAAATTAGCGGAACTGTGGAAGTAGCGGAATGAAACTAGTGGAATGAAAGCCTCTGCCATGCCATACCACTAATTGTGGAAACGCTGTTTCTGGTGGAAATAGCTACCACTACAACATTCCGCTACAGCCCATGTGATATCTCCCTGCCAGTATCTGAGCCAAACCCTCCTTCTAGCTGCCACAGTGTTAGCCACTGCACGCGCTGACCAGGTCATGGCATATGTGGTGGCATCAGCTGAAAGTGCTGTGGCCAGCGTGATGCGAGAAGACAAGAGCTGGAATTTCTTTTCCGAGATCTCTGGGTCCTGAGCCTCCTGTAGCCAAGACAGCAAGGCTCGGGCCACATAGGAGGATACAACATTGATTTTCAATGATGCAGTGGCTGAATCCAACCCCCGTCTGAGGGATGAATCCACTGCCCTGTCCGTGGGGTCCCTTGGGTAACAATCCCACTCAGTGGGGAATACAGTTTGCCTGGTTAGGGATGCCGCTGCTGCGTCCACCTTAGGGTTTCTGAACAATGGCTCCTGGAGAAGGAGTACAAGGCAACCTGAGTCTTATTCATTTTATAAGCCTTATTAGGCTGCTTCCATTCTTCTAAGACTAGCTTTTCAAATGCCTTGTCAAGGGGAACCCCTAAGTCTTTCCCATGTACTGAGGGGATATAATCCCTGTCTTCCTGTTCCTGAGTCAGACAAATCCCCTTTGGAAGGTTTCTCCTTCAGGTGCAAGGATTTGACTACCTGCAGGAAAAGCTCCTCTTTATATGCAAGGGGGAACTGCCTATCCCTATCCTTGGGGTCCGGGAGGGGCTCCAGAGGCTCTAAATCCTCACCCTCAGAAAATTCCTGACACCCAGCCGAATCAGAATCTGAGGCCAACGATGCCTGAGTTAGCTCCCTGCGCCTCTTAGTCTGCTCCTCTGAGGAGCTTTCCTCAGAGTTCTGAGGGGAGACTAAAAGGCGGGAAATGGCGCCCCCCTTAGGGGCCTTTGTTTTCTGTTTTCCCGCCCTACGGTGAGGGGATAATCTGCCACCCATACAAGCACCCCGTTTGGCGGGAACCCATTTTCTCTTCCCCTGAGTCTGCAGGTCACGAAGTTTATTCAATGACTGCAGGATTTGTCCTATTGAACTCGCTAGAGATGCCATTGAGGGTACTTGCGTGTCCTCGTTGGTTGTAGTGGTGTGTTCGCCCTGCTCAATCTCTGTCACTGGCTCCATCTCCCCAATCATGGGGAGAGTCTGCAGCCAGAAGTCTGGGGCTCAGCCTTCCGGGAAGGAAACTGATCTCCCGCTGTAGGGAGTCTGTTCCTGGGTGGGAGGATGCCTGCCTGGACTGGGGCTACCTGCAGTCGGAGGAAAAATTCCACGCCTCCCGCACGGCTCCCCAGCGCTGTGCAAGGGAGCTGGCCGGCGAATGAAAGCGATCCCAAGACCGTGCCTGGGAGAATTCACTGCCCTTGTGGCCCCGCCTTCCCACCAGAATATCTGCTCTAGTCTCGGAGCTTGGCGGGACTGATGAAAAAAATGCAAGAAAAATTGGCACGCGTCCCTTGGGGGACGCCGAAACAGCGAAATACTCCTACCGGTCCGAAGACAGACTGGGGATGGATCGGCGTAGCTCAGGACATGCAGGCGCATTAGCAAATTTTTCTTCTTCTGCCTCCTGGCGGTCAACCGCAGAGCTATCCGCACGGAAGAGTAACCGGAGGCAGAGGGAGAATATCAGAACATTGAGACATGTCCCTTCAGGCACCAAGCTCACACAGTGAAAACTCATCTTGGTATCGATTTAAAATTTACAGTTACTATTCTGAGTACTGCCGGGACCCAGTTAGAAAATAAATGTTTGCAGTTTGTATCTTCAGTGAATGAAACCAACACCACTGGCCTCTAATGATGGCATAAATTTCAGGAACATAATATTGCATTAGTTACTTATGTTGTCAACAAAGCTCCTCAATCCCTGCAACTCATTATACCATATATTATATGGTAAATCAGAATTTTATTGTGCTAATCTAAATATTAGCCTTCTGTATCCAGTGTTCCATTGAACTGCAATTCACTATGAAGTCAATTATGATGTGCTCCTTACAATTATGCATTAATTTCTTCATATTAAAGAATGTGTTTATTGAGCAGTGGTCGCTTCACTGGCTTCCCCTTCCTGAACGAATCCTGCACAAGCTCCTAGTCTTCACCTATAAAGCTCTTCACAACCTTGCTCCCCCCTACCTCTCTGCACTTATCGCCCTCCATACTCCAGCCCGTGCACTTCGCTCCTCCTCTGTCCCTTCTCTCACCCTTCCACGCCTTCCCTGCTCCCCTAAGCGCCTTCGTCCCTTCTCACTTGCTGCCCCCCATGCCTGGAACTCCCTCCCTGTCCACATCCGCCTTGCCCCCTCCCTTCATACCTTCAAATCTCTCCTTAAAACTCACCTCTTTCGCTCTGCTCTGTCTGACTCTTTATCCTGCTGAGCCACTATTCCTATACCTACGATCGGTTTACCCTTATCCTTGCAACATGGACCTGCCTGCTGTCATTCTCATCGTAACCAAGCCAAGTACGTGCACTTGAGACCTCGCATCTTCATGAATGTTAGACCCCTTGTCTCTCCCTCTGTTCCCCTTCCTAAGTCTCTCCCCCAGCTCCTGTCTCTCAGATTGTAAGCCCTAGGGGCAGGGACCGTGTCTATTTTATTACTTTGTAAAGTGCCAGGTACACTGCTGGCGCTATATAAATGTTTGTTAATAATAATAATAATAATAATATATAAAATTTGACCTTTACCACTTGGGCATAACAAAATGATTGGTGTTGCTTTGCATTTGGAAGATCAAATCTTATTTCTCATCCAGCTAGCCAATCTGCAAAATATACTCCAACTGTAAATTACCTTGGAACCATTGAAAAGACACTGCTCTAGTTTGTCATATTCAACCATGGACATGCTGATTCAGTTCTGAATCCAGGAAACATCTGTAAAATTACTGTACATGATCCAAGATGGAACCAAGAAAGTTATCATTAGGCACCGATTACACAATTTATTACAAGGTGTAAGTTTGCAGTGATAAAAAAGGCCAGAAAATTGCACTTATTAGGGTGAAGCCTAGAGTCTTTTGAAGACAAGGAACAATCTCACTGATGTGAATGAACACCTTTAGTAAAGTTTACTCTTCTGCTCAGTATCATGTGGCACACTATAATATATTTGCATAGATCTTAACATGCTGCAGGGAAAAAGATAACCCACACTCACTTTATATTTGTTTTATTTAATGCTATGTGTATTCTTAAATCCAGATGTAGACACTAGTAGGTTATTTACTTTTATATCCCATGACTTCCTTTTTTTGGCCACCATGTAATTTAGTTTTCATCCACTAGTATTTTTTCTTCATGGTATTATCATTTGGAGAAGCTCTAAGTCAGGAGCAGTTACATTTGTGATATAATAAACCAAACCAACATACAGAGCTGCTAGTGAAATTGCTGTCAAAAACTTAGAAGTCTCACAATTGATAAAATCCAACTCTTGCAACTGCTTTTAGCTGGAACCCAATTTGCATATTAAGTAGCTAAAATATATTGCTAGAGCAGACAACTTGTTTGACTATCTTTAATGCTGACTAGGATTTATAAGGACATCTTACTTCATTGTGCCTTCCGCTTTCTTTCCTGTGAAAGCTAGATTTTTTTTAAGTCCTGAAAGAAGGCATTGTCTCAATCGCTTTTACAATTTCACACATGGTACTACTGCAGACTTCCCAAGGTTTCCACACCTTTTCTCTGTAACTAACAGCAACCTGTATGTTAAAGCACTTTGTGCAAATCTGCTAGTAAGCAGTTGAAGAACTTTAACATGTTTAACTTTATTTTGATATTTCTTTCATGTAGTTCAGCTTTGAAAGTATAAAATGCAAGAGGTGGCAAGGATAAAAAAATGGAGCTGAAAAGTCTTTCAAGTGAATTCAAATAAATTAAGTACTTTAATCGTCCATCTCACAACTAAGCATTTATCTTTCTATGTACTGTGCATGGGGTTTTGTAACATCCTTTCCACATTTTGTCAAAAAAGAAAGATTCTTGAGCATTTTAACCCAAGGCAAGTCTCATTTGATTCTCTAGGTTTGCTTTCAGGGTCTGCAGAAACTTTGAAGCCAACTCGTCATCCACCACACGGCCATCGCTCGAGAGCGTCACCGTCATGAGCTGCTGCTGCCGAAGTTTCTCATTTCCTTCTTCATCCACCACCACCTTGAGTTCAGGCCGAGTTTGCCCCACAGCTAATATACAGGCCTGAGGAGGGTTTATGACAGCAATGAAGCCACTGATGCCAAACATGCCCAGATTGGAAATGCTACAAGGAAAAGAAAGAAGAAGTGTAGGGTGTTGAAAAATAATATGGCCTTTTGAAGCACAAGTATTCTGAAAACATAGGGCCACAATGGGCCCTGATTCTGAATCTATGCAATATCAACCATGATGCATGGGATTCATGTTCTAGCAGAATTGAGTTACTTGGTTTAATTTTCATAAGTTTACACTTATAGAGTGTTTTGTTTTACTAGAGGATAATCGCTGCTCATGATTTCCAACAGATTACTACAGTCAGAACTCTGAATCCCATCATGAGGTGCAGACGATTTCACTGAAGTTAGGAGAAGTCATCATCATCATCATCATCAACACAGCCCCCATGTGGTAGAGTGCAGCTATAATGATTTTCCACAAATGTACACACTTAACGTCTATGACTTTTCATGAAGATAAATATTCTGACAGTAGAAGAGAGGCAGAAAAGGAAGAGGAAGAGTGCAGTGAGGAAGGGGAGCGGCTATTTCTCTTGACCTCCCACAGTCACGGGACACATTGGCTCTGAACTTTGCTTATGAGTAGCTATCAATCACGTGGAACAGCATGGGAAAGGCATGGGGTGTAAGTGTGTTTGCACTGCCCCGATCCTAAGCCAGCTGTGTTCGGCTAGTCGCTTGGAATAGCTGCTTCGATTTACACCAGCTGCCACAGCTCCACAGTGCCATGTCAGCAGCAGTCCAGCATTGCCGAGGCCAAAGAAAACCACACTTGCATACCATGCCACTATTCTATCCACTGAGGTGGCACAAAAGCCATTACATTAGCCTTATACCATGTGCCACATATGCCTATATTTAGCCTAGCCCTTTATGGCTGGCTAGGGGGAACCTGGCTTAGTGGCTTCATATATTTTTAGATTCATTATCCTTCCTTTGAAGCCATTATTGGGCCATTTTTCATTCTTCCTTCATGAAGGCCATTCCTGTTGATGAAGGCATGCATTCCTACACGGTTGGATTCCCAATTAAGCTCCCCCCCACCCCCTACAGTACTTAGTGCTGAACTAACAATATTTTCTGCTGGCAACTGCTGTGGCCTGAAGTCATGACGTGAAAGAAATAATGTGGTCTGTGTGCCTGTATTCCTGGCACACTATCTGTGCTAACCAACATCTTAGGCACGAGGTGTTTATTGCTAGCATTTCTAAACATATTTTTGTATTCACCAATTGTCCACTATAAATCCGGAGATCTGTGTTAAGGCAGCAGCAGTTCTCTAAAGAAAAGCTTTTTAAAAAACCCACTGCACACACAGAGTTCAGGTTCCCATAGCAATGCTAGTTCCCCCCCCCCCCCATACAATGGTGTTCTGTTTGTCGTAAAATGTAAATATATTGAGATATACATGAAGCTGGAAAAAAGTAGGAATTGATTCAACATGTGTTCACTGAGAACAAGCTAAAATTGCAAACAAATGCACTCCTGCATTTCCTTTTTGTGGCTTCAGCAGTAACATTACCTTTAAATAGCTTGCGCTTTCCTTATTTGTACTATTTTTGCAGAAAAAAAAAAATGTTTGTTGAAGAAAATGCTAGCAATTAAATAGTCCCAAATAGGATATAAAATTAACATCTCAGAGCATGGACCAAATTAAAAAGGAGGAGCTTGCAGCTTTGCAGCATCTATTATTTGATTTGAAACATTGTTCTGCAAATAGGAATTTATTTTATTTTATTTTATTTTATAGATTTATATCCCGCCCCCTCCTGCAATGCAGCTCGGAACTGTATACTGCAAATAATATATTATTTGACATTATGCTTCCATAACTAAATAATGGAAGAAACAGCCTCCCTTGCAGATGCAGATATAAGCAAAACATAATCTGGAGCCCAGTTTCCCTATCATATTTTTGACTCACAGAAGATCTTTCTGAAGATGTCTAAAAATGTAACAACCCCTTTATGATTTAGGTCTAAAAGGGTCTAGAGATTGTGCTCCCTGATACAGAATTGCCACGGCTCTTCTGAAATCACCTACTGTGCTTGCACATATATATTAGCTGATTTTGAAAGACACTGTGCACTAGCACACAACAGAGCATGAGAACAATGGCTTCCATATCATACTGTACAGAATTTTACCTAAAAGAACCTCCTTGGTATTCTTCAGGTAGCAGCTTTCCATCTCTTGCTTTCTTTGCTAAAGCCTAAGAAAATGCAGGAGAGAGAAAATAAAATCTCAAAACAAGTTTTTTCATTGCCTAGTCAGCACAAGGTTAGTAAAATTCCTATTCAAATGTTTTTCTTCTCCAAAATATGCCTGATACGATATGATTCACATTAAAACAGCATGGTTCTGTTGTGCAATGTACAACACATTCTGGACTTCTGGCTCTCTAAAAACCACCCTACATTATAAACTGCCTTGACCTAGGATTTCTTTTGAGTAACCTTCCAGCACAGGAATTTCCTTCTGGTTGGGATGCCAAGCTACTGTCACTCATTTGATTGGTTAGGATGGATGCCATAACAGCATGCTTCCTTCTACTAAATGTTTAAACCCCAGACTGTCTCAATTTCCAAATGTTTCAGAAACAAATGTTTAGCAGTTGCCCTCACACCTGGTCTCCTCCATGAACAGCATAAATACAACAGTTATTGCACAACTAGGCAAAACAGTCATTACTTAAAAATCAATGACAGCTGGCATGTATTAAAGCAACTCTAAAATACCATTAACTGCTAGCAACTTAGATAATAAAGTAATCAAAATGAAATCAGAAAATGGGGGCGTATCTCATGCCCAACTGATCGATCCCACGGACAACTGCCTACCCCATTGTCAGCGCATTGGGTTGTGCAGGGGTGCACGCGAGACATGCGATCGGCCCCATGGACTATTTACCAGAGTAACAAACACAGAAGATGCATAGCAAAATATAAATTAACAATGTTTTCTCAAGAACCTATCACCACCATTGCGAATTGCCAGAAGTTATAGCAATTGCAGCTATATGACTTTTTCAGACAACCCCCAAGTAACTGCTTTTAAAACTACAAACATAGGGAGATAGGTCCAGACCTGCAGCGGGAACTCCTGGGTGTATTTTTTCCCCCTCCCTGCAGGCAACAGAACTCAAACAAATAATCATTTCCCATGATTTCATTAGACATATGGAAAATTTAGGCTTAGATAAAACAAAAATGTTCAAATGACATCACCGTATTTGTACGTCACTCTACAAGTCCTTGGAATACTGTAAATGTGGGATTTGTTTGGAACGGAGCCCAGAATTTACATCAACTAAAAAGTCATGGGAAATAAGGTTGTTTTCAAGTTTAAGACAAGTCATTTGAGAACTATATCAGATGAGGTGATGTGATCTAGCGATTAGGACAAGGGATTATTAGACAGGACACCTGATCCTTATATCTGTTTGCTATAGGACTCTTGGAAAAACCACGTAACCTCTTTTCTGAATAGATTAATGAGAGCCTCAAGATCATCAAAATTTTTCAAATATTTCCACATGACCCACTGGTTTATTTGAGAACCAAAAAGAAACTTGCTAATATCTAAAGCAAGTGTTTTATATTGTGGTGGGGTTCCATTTAGGGTAAGCTGCTGGGTGTGATCTCAGAGTTTCCCAAACATTTGCTTGTGTGAGTCTATTTTGAGACAAATATAATTATGTGACCCCAGACTGCAACAAAAACATGCTATATAAATTGGATCCAGATGCAATCCACAGGTGACATGACATCACAAGATCCCAACTCACAGTTGTTATAGGTAAGAAACTTACCTTTCCCAGATTATTTGAGTTGTATCCTCTCACCAAGTCCCATTATAGGTATTTGGCACCATCTAGCACTTAACTCTGATACCGCATTCACAGCTTACGGCGGGTGGCGGTGGCACTCCTGTGAGAAGCCGTGGCACTGGAAGGAGGTCAGTGCTGTCACATCTTCTGGTGCGAACGGGGTTCTACCGTGACAATACTCGCGAGTGACAGGGCTCAAAATCCAGCCCTGTCACTTACGAGTATTGTCGTGGTAGAACCCCGTTCGCACTGGAAGTTGTGATGGTACCGGCCTCCTTCCCCCGCTGCGTCTTCTCCTCGCAGGAGTGCCGCCGCCGCACCACTGTATGGTGTGAATGCGGCCTTATTATAGCAAGCACTTTTTTCCCTCTCTCACGCCCTGACGTCATGGCTTTTGGACATATAAATAAACCCCGCTCACCAGCCCCATCAGTTCAGATAATAGCTACTGCAAGTGGCAGAGTTGGACTGCTGGGTACCCCTTACTACAAGATGGTTTAATTGTATAATTAGGACTGGTAAAATTTCCACTGTTTGGAAGGGGAATTTGATTGTTCCCATCTTTAAAAGGGGTCCCCCGTAACAATCCTGGATCTTATTGCACAGTCTCGCTTATTGATATTGTAGCAAAATTATTTGGCAGATACCTTATGTGGCAAATTTTTGAATGGGAACAGAAGAGGAATATATTAAGAGAGGAGCAGGCCAGCTTTCGAGCCAGGTATAGTACAGTGGACCATATATTTACTTTTCAATATTTAATACACAAATATACCAAGGCCCTGAAATTGCATCTATATGCAGCCTTTATAAATCTTACATCGGCTTTCGACACAGTGGATAGAGACAGGTTGTGGCAGAAGTATCCTTTAGGTATTGATCCCTATCTTTTAAAGCTTTTGGTAACTTATCACACCGACACATGGGTGTCTGTCCGTTATGGTTAGAGGCGTACAACAGGGATGCATTCTTGCTTCCACATTATCCAATTATTATATTAATGATATAATCAGAACAATGGACAAGATGGAATTTCATCCCCCCAAAATTTTGGCCACACATGTATCAGGGTTTTCTTCTGTGGAGACGATGCTCTCTTATTGTCCAGAACTGCTGTAGCCTTACAAAGCGGCTGTTACACACGTTAGTAGTAAATGTAAGGAGAGTAGATTTAGTGTGAAATTCATCGAGTCCAAGATAATTAAACGGGATAGGTGGAAATATTATAATTGGAATATTTAATTGGTCAGTTGCTGGGCAGAAATTCGAGATCGTTCACAGTTTTAAATATTTGGGTGTGATAATCTCCCTTAATGAGAATTGGAATTATAATAGAATTATTGTAAAATCAAGAGCAATACAGTCCTCTGTTGCAATTCAGAAATTTTATTCTAGGCATGGAGGTTTTTGCAGTCCTTAGAGTAGTCAAAGCAAAAGTGATTTCACAATTGACTTATGGTGCTGAGGTGTGGAAGTACACAGCAGGCAATGAGCTAGAAATTCCACAGAATCGTTTTTTGAGGTTTCTAGGCCTGCCGCAATCTACACTAGCTCCTTTTCTTAGGGCTAAAACTGGGATGAGAGCTGTACAGTTACTGATTAATAAGAGGATGATTCAGTATTGGTTCAAGATGCTAATGTATGGCCCTTTGCACCCACCAAAAATGTGTTACCTAGAAGATCTTATGTTGAGTACTATACATCAAACTCCTTGGTTTAAACATATCATAATGACAACGTAGCAGGGCTAGGCTTCTGGGCCAATAAAGGTATCAGGTTTTTCTCCATCCAGGAGAAGATGGCTGTATTTCAGAATCTCCATGACTAGCAATGCAGGAGGAATGGGCTGCAAGTCGTATCAGCATTACTTCGCCTATGTATGTCAATTGGAAACCTTTAGGGGGTTTAGCTTATTATCTCAAATTGAATTTGCACCGAGTTTCTCAAATACGTCTTTCAAGATTATGTTTTGAGCAAATGTCAACTGTGGTGTTGGTGTGCCGCAGGGTAGGGATTCCAAAAAACTTAAGAATATGCCCTTGCGGCCTAGATATGATTGAGGATTTAATACACTATGCATTAGAATGTTTTTATTCTTTGGCTATTAGGGAGCAGTTTCTTGCCCCTTTTATTTTTATGCAAGTACCTTGGCTGTCAAAGAAAGAGAAGTTATCTGGCTTTGCCAGCATTGGGATCCTGAGGTTATTAAAAGTCTGGCAATCTTTGCAAGGAAAGCAGCAGATTTAAGAAAACTATATCCAGTGCTGACTTTGAAGCAGCAATGATTTTGGTATTAAAGTTGCAGATAAGAGTTAAAATTCTGTGTTTTAGGTGTTTGTTTGATTGATTGATTGTACACTGTATGCAAATTGTGTGATTTTAGCTGTTTTTAATTTGCTTATTTATTATGTTTATGTTTTGGGCTATGGCGGACGCTAATGTCATAGCAATACATTTATAATTTTATAGCTACTGCAAGTGGAGAGGAGGGAGGTGCTGGGACTTGAGAAGATTCTTTGAAGATGAATCAATACAGGTAAAAAACTTGCCTTTCTTCTTTGTTATCCTCTCACCAAGTCCCATTATAGGTAGACTGGAAAGCAATACCAGAAGGCGGGTTGCAGTAAATGAAGTCTGATGCTTTATTTAGGAAAATAAGGAAGACAATACTTATCAAACAAACTTGGTGTTTGTCTGAGATGCTAAATCTAGAATTTATTTACAGTAAATGAGGAACTCTAGGTAGCAGCCTTGCATATCTCATTAAGAGGTACCCGGGGTAAGGATGCCAAGGATGTGGCCATAGACCTCGCAGAATGGACCCCTATATCTTTGAAGAGTGGGAGACTCATCGCCCCTAATAACGTATGCCCTAATCCATCTGGAGAAGGACTGTTTGGATACCTTGGAGCCCTTGCATTGTTGAACAGAACAAACAGCAAGTTCGAGAACCTGAACTGCTAAGCGCAGCTGAAGTAGTAAAGAAGGGCTCTCCAGATATCCAATTTGTGCAAAGTGCCCTCTCTTCTAGAGGAATAAGGAAGTGGGGGTGGGGGGAGGAACTGGCAAGGATATATATTTGGTAGGATATATATTTGGTAGGACATTCAAATGTGGCCAGTGGATTATCTTTCACTGGATATAGGGAAATGGCTATAGGGAGGTGAACAAGAGAGAGCCTGTAAATCATCCTCCTAGCAGAGGTGATAGCCACTAAAAACACCCTTTTGAAGGCGAGAAGGTTGATGGGAATTGATGCCATATGCTCAAAAGGATCTCTCATGAGAACCTGTTGGATCATGTTCAAATCCCAGCAAGGGAAGGGAACTTGAGCTGGGGGGAAACCCGGATTGTCCCCTTTTAGGAAGCGGACAACCAGGAGATTAGCAAAAAGTGAGCCGCCATTGGCAGGAGGCCAGAAGGCAATTAGAGCAGCCAAGGTGTACTCTGATTGAAGAGACAGCTGCTCCCCCTTCTATCAATGATGCCATGTAGTTCAAGATATTAGGGACTGAGGCTCTGATGGGGAGAGACCCTTATTATGGGCCCAAACTTCAAAGTGCTGCCATTTAGCCAAAAAGCAGCTCCTGGTAGGGGCTATGAGGTACATGCATAACATCTTGGGGTCTACAGGGAGTACAACAGCAGGTTGACTTCATATATCCTTGTCAACTGACTAGAATATCCTTAGCAAGGGGAATGACAAATACAATCTCTCTGCACAACTGCCTGTGTGTCAAAGTGATAGCACACTTGTAGAATCAAGGTTGCCCAAAGATACCCCCCTTTGTGGTACCAGTGAGTCCTGAAAAGACTCCAGGGGCAACAAAAGTTATGGAGACTCCAGAGGTTAAGGAGGCTCCATCTTGTCCGATTTTGTGGGATCTGTTTCAGTGGGTGGCTTCCACTGCTACAATGGATGTTCTGGGAACTGTTAGAGCCACATTTTGTGAACTAGACCCATGCCCATCCTGGCTGGTCAAGGCCAGCTGGGAGATGTTGGGGCTGTTGCTGGCGGGTGGTGTCAGTGCCTCCCTGCGGGAGGGCAGGGTGCCGGATTGCCTCAAAGAGGTGGTGGTGCGGCCCCTGCTCAAAAAACTACCACTCGATGTTGACTCCCCGCTAGCTATCAGCCAGTTTCTAACCTTCCCTTCTTAGGGAAGGTTATTGAGCGGGTGGTGTCTCAGCAGGTGCAGGAGCATCTGGACCACACCAGTTTTCTGAACCCTGTCAGTCCGGCTTTCGTTTGGGTTATGGCACTGAGACTGCATTAGTGGCTTTGGTTGACGACCTCCACCAGGAACTGGATCAGGGTCGTTCAACCCTACTAATCCTATTAGATCGGTCAGCTGTGTTTGATACTGTTGATCATGAGATGCTGGTGACTTGCCTGTGGGACTATGCCGGGGTGGGTGGAACCGTTCTTGAATGGTTCCGCTCCTTCCTGGCTGGGAGAATCCAGCAGGTGGTGATCAGGGATTGTTCATCTTCTCCCCGGGACCTCACATGTGGAGTTCCGCAAGGCTCTATTCTGTCCCTTCTCTTGTTCAATGTGTATATGCAGCCGCTTGGCGAGGCCATGAGACGGTATGTGGTGAGGTGTCATCAGTACGCTGATGACACCCAGCTCTACCTCTCCTTTTCATCCGACCCAGATTTGGCAGTCTCGGTGCTTACCAAATATTTGGCGGCTGTGGGGGATTGGATGAGGGAGAGCCGTCAAACTAAATCCTGACAAGACGGTGATGATGTTGGTGGGGAGGGCGGTGGGTGTGACATCCCCCATCACTGATGGGGTTAGTCTCCCTCTGGTCTCTCAGGTCTGGAGTCTGGGGGTACTCCTCGATCCACAGTTTTACCAGGATCTCCAGATTGAGGCTGTGGCGAGGAGTGTTTTCGACCAATTATATCTGGTGCGATAGCTTCAGCCATATGTCTCTGACTCTAACCTGGCCACTGTCGTCCATGTCTTCATCACCTCAAGATTAGACTATTGTAACGTGCTCTACATGGGGTTACCTTTGGTGATGGTACGGAGACTGCAGCTGGTGCAGAATGGAGCGGCCCATCTCCTTACAGGTGCTCCAAGCTCTGCACTGGCTGCCGAGAGTCTTCCGAGTTCGATTCAATGTGTTGGTGTTTACCTATACAGGCCTATACGGTATGGGCCCCTTCTATCTACACGACTGGCTCACTCTCTGGGCCCTGGATCGCCCTCTGTGGTCCACCAGG
Source organism: Sphenodon punctatus (assembly GCA_003113815.1). NCBI lineage: Eukaryota > Metazoa > Chordata > Lepidosauria > Sphenodontia > Sphenodontidae > Sphenodon > Sphenodon punctatus. Next base: position 722,562 of record QEPC01010849.1, on the reverse strand, counting down.
AGCACTCTTCTTGGTGTCCCCCGGGTGGCGCAGGAGCTACAATGGAGAGGGCCCAGGCTGTGGAACTCTCTTCCGGTGGAGGCCCGGGTGGCCCTGGACTTTGCCTCATTTCGGCGACAGTGCAAGACCTGGCTGTTCTGTCAAGCCTTTGGTGAAGGAGGGGGTTGACGGTGGTTGGGGAAGATGTTTTTTTTTATTTTCTTTTATGTATTTTATATATTTTATGTATATTTTTAAATATTTTAATTTTTGTAAGATGCCGCAAGCTTACTATTTTTGTAAGCCTAGGCAGGAGAGGCGGGATATAAATGGTGTAAATAAACAAAAACAAACAAACAAACAAACAAACAAAGGGAGGCCTACTTACTAAGCTGAGGAAAGGAGGAGCCAGTCAGTCCTGCTCCAGCAAAGCATGCACAGAGCGACTATCAGTGCTAGCACGGTGCCAATGTGCTCCGGCTCCAAAGGTCCCTCCAGGTATTCCAGGGGTTTTTCAAGTGCAGGCCCATAACCCAGATGCAATATAGCATACTGCTACAAAGAGCAGCAAAGGGGAGCCAGAGTCTGGGGACAAAAGGGTGGGCGCTGATGGACCCAGTGCTGATGAGAGCTGAAACCTTGAAGGAGCTCCGAGGCCAGTGCTGGAGAAGTTGGTCCCGAGGGAAGTCCTGGCACCAAAGGCGGGACCAGCCGCAGATGCCGGTCGCAATGGAGTCAGTGAGGGCAGCTGCCTCAGGACCTGATGCATCGAGTGCAAGATAAGGGGCATCAGTAGCCCCCGGAGTGTCCTCCTCAGAAATCACTCCACGCAGGGCAATATAATCGGAGGCCTTGAGGATGTCGGTGCTGATTAAATGCAAACTTCCCGAGGAAGACTCAGGGGGAAATCCTGGCATGGGGGTTCATTTGCGCCTATGCTTCTTACCCTGCCTCTCTGACTCCAGTGAGTGCTCTCGGCACAGAAGGGTGCGGAGAGGAGAATGGCCATGAAAGGCATCCTGGGGAAGCATGTGGCATCTTGGGTTTAAGTGGCACAGGTGAAAGCTTTGAGCCTGTTGGCACCGAAGTGCCCTTTGGAATGAACCCTGATGGTGCCTCCCTGGCTGTGGCATGGGTCAGAGCGGGTGAGGACCGGAAGTGCTCTGGGTGGACCCATGCTCCTGCACAGACATGGTCCATACTGTTAAGTGTTCGACCATACAACGAGCTCCATCCTTTCCAGCTCGAAGTTTAAACTCCTGACAGATGCTGCATGCCCCGGTATTATGCTCAGGCCCTAGGCAAAAAAGGCACCAAGTCACATAGACCGTGTAGTGCCTAAAGCCTTTCACTAAGGCCATATAGTGCTAACTGTGCTGTTTTCGTTGATAGTTTGGTGGAGTAGGTTTCCCACCTCGCTAGGTACCTTCAGTGCTAGCTTTCATTCAGTGGCAACAATCCAGAAAAAACAGCACTCAGGCAGCCTGCCAAGTCCAAAAGCTGCCTTTAATGTAGCAGTTGACTAATAGTCGGCAATAGTCATTAGCAAGAGATTGCTTATGGCTATGTTCCCTCAAGCTTAATGGGCTATTGTCACCTCGTTAACAGCCCAGAGAGTGGGAGCTATTAAAAGCTATTAACCTGGAGGTGCATCAGAGACAATTTAAGTGTTCTGGAAACAAGCCTGCTTGTATGTTTGACTTGCTGGCCATCAATATTTTTAGTTTGCTACTTGCTGTAGCACTTGACTTGCTACACATTCTCTAATGAAACATTAAATTTTTTATCAGAATCTGATCTTTCCCGGGTGCTTATTACATTGGTGCTGACTACTATACTAAGAATTTTCTTTGCTTAGATCATCATCAGACACTCTGTTATTGAAAGGTAAACCTTCAGTAAGAGTGGAAATTGGTCTCTCCCAATGTCTTGGGATGACCAACTTAAGGATAGTATTTTGCAGGACGCATCCTTTCCATTTGAGGGACATTGAGGGTGCACCTGAAGGACAGTTGAGGGACACACTTAAAACAAACACCCCCTCTCCAGCAGTGGTATGTGGAAAAGAGTCATGCTTCTGTTTAGGAATTCAGGAGCAGCAGAGTATCCTGGAGGACCCCAAGAATGCAGACTCCCCCTCCCCCCCCCACCTCTCAAAAGGCTACTTACTTGGAAGGGCAGCTTCTGTTTTCCTTTGCCCCCCCCACTCTGCTCCACACTCTCTATTTGCAGCCACAGCGCTAGCCTGACACTCCTCTCCACCTCAGCTGTGCTGCCTGCCTACGCCTGCCAAAGGCTGGAGGAAGTGAGTGCCTCAAGGGCCCTGCCCGCAGCCCGTCCTGGCAGGGGAGCGGGAGGTGCTGCCCAGCTAGAGCTTGAGCAGGTGGGTTTCAGGGATTTTTATTCTCCTGGCGGGACCACGGGAAAGACACCCCATTTTCAGGGGAATCCCGGGAGTTCTGGGACAATTGATCACCCTACTATGTCTTTCCTAGATTCTAAGCCCCTCTGGGTAGGGACCTGTTTCTAATAATGCTTGTATAACACCAGGTATGTTGCTGGCATTTATATAAATAATAAATAAGAGGTGATTGCTGCAGTTTACGCTCTTGTGGGTTAAGGGACTTGCACAGTTAGTGCAAGACTTGCATAGTTAGATGCAGAAGATACTAGAGAGGAGTGTACAAGAGGCCCATGTTTGACTGCGAGTTTTAAGGAAACCAGGATGGATTTCAATTCCACAGTGGGCAAGACTCAAATAAAACCGTGTGCTACTACCTGTCAGTGAACCGTGAACTGTGCTGTGAGTCGTGGAAGGGAGAAACTGGGCTGATAACATGCAAAGACCATTTGCTTCGAAGTTGAATTTTTACTTTCACGTTCAATAATGTTTACTATAGGTGGTCAATAAAGTGTGTAATTTGCTCAAAAAACTCAGCATTCTGTGTATAGAAAAAGGTTACTTCCAGCTGCTGAGTGCTGGCAGGTGTCAACCCAGGTATGCACCTCCGTGGGTACGGATAGCAGGTGCAGGACTGCCTCCTGAAGTCATAATAGTTGGGCAGAAAGAAACAGCTGGGGCGGCTTCTTGTTCCCATAGTTCGCCATGGCTGAGAGTCATTACAAGAAGGGAGGTGTGATAGGCAGAGTCCATCAGGGAAGACTGCCTGTCTGTCCTGCTAAAACTGCGAGTGAGGACTGCCCAAAAGGACAAGAAATATATGCAGGGGCTGCCCATTTATAAGACTCTACATACTAAACATGTGAGTGGGGGCTGCATGGACCGAACACGGAGTCCAGCGGGTTACTGTCTTGTTTGTTAACAGCCACAGATTCTTGCTGTGAGTGGAGACACAAGTAAGAGTGGAATATTGGGAGAAAAAGGAATACATTCAAGCAATTGTATAGCTTAGATGCAAGGGAAAGAGGGGGGACCCTGAAGGATAAGACACGAGAAGCAACTCCCTTCCGGCAGAGGCCCGGGTGGCCCCGGACCACTCTTCCTTTCAATGACAATGCAAGACCTTACTGTTCTGCCAGGCCTTTAGTGAGGGAGATGAGCAAATGGAGGGGGGTTGAGGGTTAGGGGGTTGGGGTTTTGTATATTTTTGTTTTGACGTCCCCCAATTAGTATTAATATTAGCATTGTTTTATATATATTATATATATTGTATTTATATTATTATATTTTTATATTATTATTTTAACCATTAGCCACCACAAGCTGCTGCTGGCAGAACGGATATAAACTTTTATATAAATAAATAAGCTATGGTGGTGAGGAGCTAAGGAAAGCCCAATGGAATTGGTTTTCATGAGAGATTTGGAAGTCAGGAAGAAGGAAACGGGCGTGTGTTCAGTTAGGGAGTTTATTTATTTTATTATTTATTAAAAAAACTTATTCTCCCGCCCATCTTGCCACAGGTAACTCTAGGCGGAATACAATTAAAACAGTATAAAACATCAGAGCTAAACACAACACGTAATAGGGAGGATTCAAATATCCCTCACGACCCACCACCCTAACTCACTCCCTCCCCAACCCACCCTCCCCACCAAAGGCCAGGTGGAATAGCCAGGTTTTACAACTGTGTTGAAAGGAGGTGAGATCTGGGGCCAAATGGACCTCTACCGGCAGGGAATTCCACAGCCATGGAGCAGCCATCGAGAATGCCCTTCCCATCGTGGCCCTCTGAAAAACTTGGGGAACCTCGAGGAGGGCTCCCCTCGATGACTGCAGGGGTTGATTCAGGACTTGGGAGGGGGGTTGTTGAGGCAGTCCCGCAAATAGGTCAGGCCAAGGCCGTTTAGGGCTTTATAGGCTAGCACCAACTTCTTGAATTGGGCCCGGAAGACTATAGGCAGCCAGTGCAGTGACTGAAGAACCAGCATAATATGTTCCTGGTGGCCCAGTCTCACCAGGAGACAGGCCGCCACATTCTGCACCACCTGCAGTCTCCGAACTGTCACCATGGGTAGCCCCATGTAGAGCGCGTTACCGTAGTCTAGCCTAGAGGTGATGAAAGCATGAAGGACAGTGGCCAGGTCAGAGTCTGAAACATACGGCTGATGCCGACGCACCAAATGTAATTGGCAAAAGGCACTCCTTGCCACAGCCTCCACCTGAGCATCCATGCGGAGCTGTGAATCAAGGAGCACCCCAAGACTCCATACCTGGGGAAAAAGTGGAGGACAGACCCCATCAATGATGGGGGCCATCACCCCCGCTGCCTTACCCACCAGCATCACCTCCATCTTGTCGGAATTCAGTTTCAGTCGATTTGCCCTCATCCAACCCCCCAGACAACAAGACTGCTGGGCCTGGGTCTGATGAAAAAGAGAGATACAGCTGGGTGTCATCAGCATATTCATGACACCGCACGCCAAACCTCCTGATCACCTCGCCTAGTGGCTGCATATACACGTTGAACAGGAGAGGGGACAAAACAGAACCCTGCGGGACTCCACATGAGAGGTCTCGGTATGATGAAAAATAATCCCCATGCACCACTCGCTGAGTTCTTCCGGCCAGGAAAGAACGGAGCCAGTTAAGAACCGTGCTGCCCACCCCTGCACGGTCCCGCAGGCGCGTCACCAACATCTTATGATCAACAGTATCAAAAGCAGCCAACAGATCTAATAGCATCAGCAGGGCCCTGATCTAATTCCCGGAGTAGGTCGTCGACCAACGTCACAAGCGCAGTCTCGGTGCCATAACCTGGGCAAAATCCAGACTGCGAGGGATCAAGAAAACTGACACGATCCAGATGCTCCTGAAACTGCTGGGCCACCACCTGTTCACGAACCTTCCGTTAAAAGGTTATAAAGTTCTAACCACAGGAGGCAGTGTGGGAGAAGGGGCAAAGGAGGAGAGGGAGACAGTGAAGACAGCAGTGGAGGTGCTCTCTCTTGATCAAAGTGGCCAGCAAGGTGGATGACCTTGGTGTGTTGCAGGGAAGTGAGAGGGTTGAGGGGAAAGCGGGGGAAGGTCAGTAAGAAGGAAGTTGCAGAAATCAAGACAAGAAAGATTATAGAGTTTTGGCAGTGGGGAGAACTGGATTTCAGCGATGTTATTCCAGGAGAAGTGGCAGGCCTTAGCAACAAACTCAATATGAGGTGCAAAAGAGAGGGAGGAGTCAAATATAATTCTTAGCCTATGTGCCAAGGGGACAGCTTGGATGTATTGTCTCCATCTTTATCTGGTGAAAAGTCATCCAAGTAGCAAAAACTCTTGGTCTCAATGCCTATTCAATCTTTGTTCTTCTTGGCATCTCTGCACAAAGATTGAATAGGCATTGGGGGAAATATCTACATCTCACATCTGTTGTTGCTGATCCTGACACACCATTATCTACCTTGTAGTAGTCAGTAAGGCATCTTTCAATCAAGAGTCTTCAAAGGCATCATCATCTAATTTTTGTAGGAATAGGAAGCTTATTGGGTTTTGATCCCACAGTACCACTGACTCCCTAAATAACTTGCAGGGTTTAGCTTCACCATTTTTAAATTAATTTTTTTTAAATAAAAACAGAATGCCGTTTTAGACTACCTCTTACAGTAGAAAAAAAGACTGGTTTTCTTTACTTCAAAAGAACAGAACTTGAAAATACAGAAGAAAATACAGAATGGCTGGCTTGGAAAGCAATTGGTATTCGCTCAAGAATGGCAACTCAAGTTTACCTAAAACACTGAAAAAAATGTGGCAGCATAACATAAATATAATCATTGTCATAAATATACAGCAACAGTTCAACCCCCTAAAAAGGAAAAAAGATATCTATAATCAATTACCGAGTCACAAAACAAGAGGAATGGGAATAGCTCTTCTCTATACAATTGAGATAGCATGAGCATATACAATGTGCAGGCAATTAAGAACACTTCCATGATCAAAGCAAGATAATTTCATTTGCATATGACCTGGAAAAAAGTATAATTACCATGGGACAACAGAGGATACAAATGGTCCAGCCATCTGTTAAAGCAGCTGGCAAAGTCTAGTAGCTACTATAAAGTCACAGATTCACAGAGCTGAAAGGGACATCAATGGTTATCTAGTTTAGTCCACTGTAGCAATGCAGGATTCACCATTCCCAAACTACCTGCACAGAATCTATCCAACAAGAAACAGAGGCTATTCAAAACTCTGCCACAAGAGACTTTTTAATAAGTCCAACCAAGGCTCAGCTTTATATTTGATGATTTTTCTCAGTGCAAAAATACATTATTTTCAAGTACTGTGGAAAGAATCATAACGAAAATGAAACAAAACAAGATCACTTCTGAGATTTTCCTTGTTGACCAGTCACACACACCCAGCCTTGTCTGCAGAGTTAAGCTAACGGAAGCCTAAGGAACTGCTCCCTTGGAGCTCGTTAGGCAACATTACCCTTAAAAAGAACCAACTTGTACAGATCAATTTTATTTTTTTTATTTCGAGACTTAAATTGTGCCATCATGGGATTTTGTTTTAATGATGCTGGGATTTTGTTTTAATGATGCTGTGATTAAGACACAGAAGACAGATATTCTAGGAAATTAAAATAATTGAAGTTGAGCTAAGATTTCATTGCAAAAATCTGATGGCAGAGTTATCCTTGCATTTAAAGAATGGTAATAAGGAGAACAATGAAGATTTGCTATATTTGTCTTATTTAAAAATAAAATCTAACCAAATTCAGAATGCTCTAAAGTCACTTCCATAGCTGCTTTAAAAAGGAACATGCGTTTATCCAGGTCATGCTGTATGTAGTGTTGTCTGCACAACCAAACTGCTACCTGCTCCTCAACCTACCACACCTCCGAGACCTACCTTTGCAGAGGCAGCAATTTCCTGAACACCTTTGGCAGCAGCATCTTTTATTATTGGCGTAATGAGACCTCGGTCTGTTGCCACAGCAATTGAAATGTCGATGGACTGCAGCTGCCTGGGACCTTCTCCATCCCAGGTCACATTCACATCTGGTATTTGCTGGAAAGAGAAACAAGAGACGGAGACACAGCTGTTACAGGTATAATGCTGCAAACAATTATTAATACAAAGGGGGAAACATCATGATGGTAAAGAGGCATTCATCAAAATAGTTCTCACAGCACAGAATGCTGAGTGAAAGTCAGGAGAACAGGTCACATCTGTGGTAAGGACCACTATGAGGAAGACAAGAATAAAAAAATAATAATCTCCATTTGGATCTAAAAAAAGTTTTATCTTATTAGCTAGCATCTATGCACACTGACTATGGCTATTTTTAGATGTGATGCTCAGTGAGCTGCCATGCTTAAACACTGCCCGGGGTGAGAGCCCGCTGCCAATGTGGGTCCACACAGCCCCGCCCCTGCGTTCCTCAGCGCAGCCCCACCTCCTCCTTGACGGGCATGCACGATGGGCTATGAGGCCGCCGCACACGTCTGGAATGGCTCCGACCACCGGCAGGGATTAGGTAGCGTGGGCCATCAGATGTAATGGACTGCTCTACCACGGCCTAGGGCAGGCTTCCCCAGCCCATGTCAGGGCTTAACCTGGGATGAGCACTGGCAGGGAGTCCAGTGCACATCCCGGGTTAAGTCCTGCCACAGGCTGGAGTTACCTCTGCTCCCACCCATGGTAAACATCTGGCAGGCGGGAGAAGATGCGACACCACTGGCCATAGCCATGTTGGCGTAAGCACAATCATGGGCGGTGGTGTCACATCTGAAAATACCCTATGTCACCAAGTATAAGTGTATGTTGGAAATCTTGGAATTGAGCAGCAGGGGGCAACCAGGAGAATTTGAGGACCACAAGTTTGCTGAGATACCAATAATATATTTGCAACCAACTCCAAATTCCTTAGGAGCTCACAAGTATAACCTTGCAGATTCTTAATATGCAATAGCTATAGAGAAGAGGCATTTCCTCCAACCATACAGAAGGGTGACCTGGCATACAGTATTTATATCAGAGGGGAGTGAACTGGGGGGGTGGGAATGGAAAGGAAATTAAAGTAAACCAGAAATACTTCTGTATGTACATGATCACTGTATCTGCACTGTTTGTTTAGCGCAGGCCATCCTCTAATAAGAAGAAACTGGATACTTTAAAAAGGCTGAACTTTATAAAATTAGTGCAAGATTCTCCTTGCAAGAAGGTTGTCATGCAGACTCCAAAGATAAATACATACTGGAGATCGATTTATATTGCTCACTCTAGTGAGCCTGTTCTAGTTTTATAAGCAAAATTTTATTGGATTTAGAAAAACAAAACACTACCACCTCAGAACAAAAAGTGAATAACTACCTGACTTTCCCTATCTGTGCTACCTGTTCAGTTCTATTCTTGGCTGAATAATAATCAGATCCCTCTTGGTCTTTAATTTCCATTAGAGTTAAATAAGCAGTTGATGCAGCACATTTATAGTATTGGGATTCAAATATCTGTGGCATAAGTGAAAAGATTGTTACTAAGTCCAGTTTCCAGTGCAAAGAGTCTCTGAAGAGAGGCAGATGTCTGAATAGGCACAAGTAGCGCTGATGCGACAGCACTATTTTCCGACCCGCAGCCATGTTCCACCATTACGGAAATTCCTTTGGTTTTTCGCATGCTGCCGGCGACATTCCACTATTTTGCTATTGTCTGCCGCTGCCGCGAAAATCAACACTTGGCCTGCAGAGCGTGAAATATACCGCAATTCCGCTATAATTCATCGTGTTCAGGCTCAGGGGATGATATTAAACGGCAATTCCGGCATTTGCTTTTCCTACAACTGCTGTTTTTCCCACTGTGCTTTGCTTGCCTTCCCCCTTGCATATGTTAGAATTTATTTATTTTTTAAAAAAATTGGGTCCAAAAATCATTAATTCTGGAATGTCCCATCTGTACATGTATAGACAGGAAAATACATTCCGGAAAATAAATTTATTTGGTGTTTGCCTTCCAATTTTATATGAATTCCGGAACTCCCGGAGTTACCGCAGTCAAAGCGCAGCTCTTAGCTCTATGATTGGTGAAGGAACACATTGGTTTTGAATGAAGTTGCCCAACTTGCCCCTTTAAATAGCGCCTTGTGGCCTGTTCTCTTCCATTTGCCATCACTGGAGACCCAGTCCCTGGAGCAAGACCGACCTCACATTTTTCGCTTTCCAATCCATTCCCATCCAGAGCCTGTGGCATGGTGGACACAGAGAAGAGAGAGAGAGAACTTGTTTTTAATTGAGTGAGTCACTGAAGCAGGTAATATTGCTGCTGCGGGATGGGGACATTTTTTTTTTTTTACTTAACTAATTGTTCCGGTAGTCTCTGGTGCCTAGGCAGGCAGGCAGGCCGGCCGGCCAGCAGGCAGCCAATGGGCCATTATAGACAGAGATAGGGGTTCTGTTGTGTGTCCTGTGTGTGTCTGTGTGGGTGAGCAGGGGACAGAATGGCAACGGGCTGGTAAATCTTTAATTTATTAGGCCATGTGATGAGCGCTTTGTGTTTCTGATGGGATGGCAATGCAGCAGCAGCACAGTAGGTGGCCAGGCAAATTCCAGTATATGGTACACAGCACAGCAGCAGCACGCGTGTGTAGCCCACGCTGTTTCTGCCAGGGGGAATATGCCCTGCCAATTTCAAATGCAGTCACTGGGAAAATTCCAGAATGTGCCGCCTGTTAACACGGCAGTGCAGCAACGCACGCTGATGATAACCGCCTCCCTCTTCCTTGCAATTCCCAGGATGGTACACACAGCAGCAGCAGCAGCAGCCGAGTGTGTCGCCCACGCTGTTTCTGCCCACCCATTGCCAATTGCAAATGCAGCCATTGGGATAGTTCCGGAATTCCCCTCCCTTGCAAATTGTAGCGCACATGCTGTTTCTGTCCATCCACCCATTGCCAATAAAGAAATTAAAGATGGCAAAATTCCGGAATGTGCCGCCTGTGAACACGGCAGCGCGGCAACGCACGCTGATGATAACCCCCTTCCTTGCAATTCCCAGGATGGTACACACAGCAGCAGCAGCAGCACGCGAGTGTGTAGCCCATGCTGTTTCTGCCCACCCATTGCCAATTGCAAATGCAGCCGCTGGGAGAGTTCCAGAATTCCCCTCCTTTGCAAACTGTAGCGCACACGCGGTTTCTGTCCATCCACCCATTGCCAATAAAGAAATGAAAGATGGCAAAATTCCGGAATGTGCCGCACATGAGTGTGTAGCCCACGCTGTTTCTGCCCACCCATTGCCAATTGCAAATTCAGCCGCTGGGATAGTTCTGGAATTCCCCTCCCTTGCAAACTGTAGCACGCACACGCTGTTTCTGTCCATCCACCCATTGCCAATAAAGAAATTAAAGATGGCAAAATTCCAGAATGTGCCACCTGTTAACACAGCAGCGGGGCAACGCACACTGATGATAACCCCCGCCCCCCTTCCTTGCAATTCCCAGGATGGTACACACAGCAGCAGCAGCACGAACAGGGCCGTCCCTGCGACTAGGGAGACCTAGGCGGTCGCCTAGACCGGCTAATTGGAGGGGAGCGGCGGGCTGCAGGGAACAGAAGGTTGCTACCTTGTAAACAAGGTTCTTCGAGATGGCGCCAACCATTCTCACAAATGGGTTTGCGATTTCACGCCGTTCTCTTTCCGGCACGTACCAAGCTCAGTAGCTTAAAAACCACATAACGTTCACGCGCCCCCCGCCCCCCCACTTCACACCTACACCCAACATTTCCTTCCCACCCGAAGCGTGTAGTAAGATAATTCCTTGCTGGGTTGGAAGGGTGGGCATTTGTGAGAATGGTCAGAGCCATCTTGAAGAACCTTGTTTACAAGGTGGCAACCTTCTGTTCTTCGAGTGGCTCCTCCCATTCTCACACACTTTCTATCAGAAAGCAAACACAATGCATACTGAACGTAAAAGAACAATAGTTTATTATATAGCAGGTAAGTATATTTACTGTGAATCACTAAATATATACGTCATAGAGACGCACACTCTCTCTGACTAAATATATACATATATTAAAGTCTGTTGTATAGAAAGAAGTGGTACTTCTGTGTTTGTCTTGTTTCCCTTTATCTTTTCTTTTTTACAAAGGTTTTCAAACAGAATTAAGTACAGAAACACCAAGTGAAGTGTGGGGTTGGGAAACCAGATGGCGGAAGGGCATCAAATTTGTTCTTCGCCTACATCAGCAAAATGTCTTGGGACGACCCTGCACGCGAGTGTGTAGCCCACGCTGTTTCTGCCCACCCATTGACAATTGCAAATGCAGCCTGCTTACCACTATCTATTTTCCCACGCCCCGCCGGCCTTGCAAAGTGGGGGAGGGTGGTGGTTGCATAATATTCTAGGTGGGTAAGGTTATGCCAGTTGGTGCCTTATGGGTTATGGCAGGTGGGGTAGGGTTATGCCGCTTGGGCTTTGTGCCATCGTGCCCCTTGCAGCCTGTCAGCCAGCAGCATTAGGTGCATTGATTGTGCATACCTGCAGCTGCTCTCTTGGCACAAAACGTTGCAATGGTGGGGCGGGTGTGGTTACCGTTACCGCAAAAGAGTAACGGTAACCTGGGCCGGGCCGTAGGCCCTGTGTTCCCTTGTGCATCCAGTCATCAGACTTGTGTGACTGAACATTAGTATAATTTCTAATTCAACATTCCGAAGTATAATGTAATTATGAATTAAAAAGAATACTTATAGAAAAAAATCTCATGCTAATTTTAGAATGAAGGATAATTACTGTAAAGTATTAATTTAATGTTGCACTCTTATTTCTGATACAGTAATTCCTTCCTGTCACCATTCACATTACATATACACAACAGTGTGATCACACACAGAGTTTTGGCACTGCGCACTTGGCTCGAATAGCCTGCAGAGCAGCAGCACCGCAGCAGCAGTGCACGGATCAGGGACACACACAGTGTATGAGGAGGAGTAGGTCTCACCAGTCGCCAGTGCCACCAACTTGCCATTTCCCAAACAACACACTACTGTAAGTATATACTCATATGGACAAAATAGTGTTCATACCGAGCTCAAAAAACACAGTCATACAGCCATTGACGCTATGTCTGAAGACATCCTGCGTTCACTAAGAAAAGTGTTTCACTGCTCACTGTCTTATTCTGTCAGACATGAAGGTGTGTCATCATACACCAGAACAGCACCCTGAGATATTGTAAAATATTATCTAGACTGGAAATTTGGGCATGCTGCACGATGAGGAGGACATTTGATCCACACAGGACATTTGTTCCCCGTTATGTGAAGTACGTTAAGATTGAATATTTCTATACACTACATAACATTCTGTTTGTTATTGTTATTGTTCTGTACTTGCTAATTTACAGAACAAGAAAAATGGCACACAAGAGCAGGAGACGCTGCCGTAACCAATCTCTACCTCGCAGTGGATCATCATCGTCAAGGTAGCTCATGCAGCTGAGAAATGTGAAGACTCTATTGCTGCAGGCTGCTGCAAGCAAAAGAAAAAACCTGCAGCAGCAGAAGCAGAAGCAGCTGCAGGCACAGCACAATGAGGCAATCCATACATCGACACAGTATATACAGCAGCATCAGCAAGAGGTCAGTAGTACAGATGATGCACAGCAAAAGCATCATCTTGAACAGCAGTATCTTGAAACAGAACAGCAGCAGTTACGCGAGGAGGACTGTCTCTACCAACTGGTGGACCTCATGATGATTAACCAAATCAACCACATGCTCATATGCCCACTGCTGCTGCGCCTTTGGCTGGTGATGATGCATTACAAAAACAGCCACTGGAAGACAGACACGCACACAAACATCTTCTCGATCATGATGATGATGATGAAGATGACAGTATCGCCGCCATTACCAATGTCATACCTCCAGTGGACACAGGCAGTGGGAGCGAGGCTCTTAATGATGATATTCTGGATAGTGATGATGATGATGATGATGATGACGTCAACCCCCAACTACTACCTGCCTCCTAAGTGTTCGCATGAAAAGGAGCATCCGGCCAACAAAAGAGCAAAGTTTGTGCACCGCCCAGTTAATGTACATTCCAAAGAAAGGAGGGTTAATATTTCAGCTTGTCAATCACTAGCCCCGTTGTTTGAGAGATGTCCAGCAGCAGCATCACATCCTCATACTGCTGCCAATGTCATGCTACACCATACAAACAGCAGCACCTGCACCACCACCAGCATCAACTCACAGTTGCCTTTGTCAACAGATTCTACTACAACTCCATCTCAGTCACTGCCAGATACAGCATTGGCAACACCGCCAGTGACCTACAGCACCACTGGAACTACAGCAGGTAATGGGAGGACAGGTGAACGTTCTGATGTCTGGAAATATTTCACAGCTTGTGATCCCAGAAAGCTGGTACTGCAATGCAAGTACTGTGGACGTAAAATAAAGCAAGCAAGTGAAGGTGGAAAAAGTAGGCCAGGAACTACTGGCATGCACTACCACATGACAAGCCAGCACCAGTCTGTTCTGAATGCCGCAAAGTCACAGCAGCAGAGAACCCTTGGAGAACAGTCATCTACTTCACAAGAACCACATTCAGAAGCACAACCATACAGTCAACAATGGAAGAAGCGCTTCAAAAACAATTGAAATGGCCAGCCTCACATCCTTCTGCACAGTACTATCTTTCCCTTATCACAAAGATGATTGCTGTAGACATGCTGCCATTTTCATTTGTTGACAACGAGGGCTTCAGGGAAGCCATGGAGGGAATTGACCCACGCTGGAAGATGCCCTCCCGGGTGTACTTCGCAAAGAAACGCATAAAGCTTTTCACAGCTTGTGATCCCAGAAAGCTGGGATTTCAAAGAGATTTCACAGATTTCAAAGAGTTTCTTGCACGGCACATTCTTTGCATCTGGTAGTCAAGCACTTTTTAGAAAGTGATGATTTGTTGAGTAACACAGTGGAAAGATCTAAGAAGATAGCTGCACACCTCAGGAAATCTGCTACATCGCAGCATGAACTTAGAAAAATCCAGTCCAAGAGGAACCTCCCACTTCAGTACTTCCCAGTCAACATCTGCACCCGGTGGAATTCAACATATAATTTGTTGAAGAGACTACACACTCAAAGGTTGGCCATGGACACTTTCTTTGTGGTTGCAGTAGCATCAAAATTGCTCAAAGATGCTTCTGGAATGCAATTAACGGCTACCCACTGGGATACTGTTGAAATACTCATACCTCCAACCCTTCCACTTGCCCCCTTGATCCCATTCCTTCCCGCCTCCTCACCTCCATTACTCCCACTGTTGCCCCTTCCTTCCTGCACATCATCAACCTCTCCCAGTCTCTACTGGCTCTTTCCCTTCTGCCTTCAAACATGCCACAGTCTCTCCTATTCTCAAAAAGTCCACTCTTGACCCCTCTGACCCTTCTAGC
>QEPC01010849.1:667639-706417 GCA_003113815.1 Sphenodon punctatus | reverse complement strand
ACCGTGTCTATTTTATTACTTTGTAAAGTGCCAGGTACACTGCTGGCGCTATATAAATGTTTGTTAATAATAATAATAATAATAATAATCTCTGCTTGAGCCTTTCCTACACATGACTGAATTTGTAAGCAGGGCAGATTCTACACTGAGCCAGACCATGGTAGCACTGGAATACGTCAAAGGCAAAGTATCTGCACTTGCAGAAATGTACTCGCAGAAGCATGAAGAACTTCAGGGTACTGGTACTTATTTGGCACGAAGGCTTCTGAAATGTATTGCAGACAGACAGCAGTTCACACTCATGACTCTGCGTCCACTTTACTGGAGAGCCACAGCACTCGATCCACGCTTCAAGGGAGCTAAGAAGGTACTTGGTGGTGATGAAGCTGCGGATCAGGCCTGCAATGACATTGCAACAAGGCTGGTAGTGCCCCGGATACAGCACGGTGACGACAACCATGAACTAGAAGACAACGAGGACAGCACCAGTACAGAAACAGAACCAGAGCAGATTTGGTGGTCAAACTTTGCACAATTGGGACTCCTGTCATGTGAAACATCTCAGAGTCATAGAACCAGAGGAAAGGAAAGTCCTCATGGACCAACCACACTTGTAAAGGATCTTTACGATTAGCACCTGACATCTTCAGTGATGTCTGGCATGAATAAGAACCCTTTCTTATACTGGAAGCTGAAAAAAGATGCATGGCCCACACTCTACAACCTTGTGGTTTCCCATCTTGGTTGTCCTGCTAGCAGTGTTCCCTCTGAACGTCTGTTCAGTTGTGCTGGGGCAATAGTTGGCAACAAAAGAACATGCCTCTCTAGTGCCAACCTGGAGAGGTTAGTGTTTATACGGATGAACCACGCATTCATCCCAAAGACCACAAAGGAATTCCTTAATGCAACAGATGCAGAAATTATGGAAATCAGCACTGCTGCATTGTCGTTACAATAGAAAGGCTGTGATCTGGATGAGGATGTCGCTGAGAGAGTACAGGAACATTAAGTCTGTGTAAGAGTAAGTATAACATTTGTGGCCGTACCACCCATAAGAACAGTCTTTATTACATGGTACAATGTTAACTGGAAAGAAAAACCATATATAACAACCTGTGTAGCAGGAGGGACCATGCTATATAACGCATGAAAGGGGGCTGTGTTAGTTCTCACCCCCTAACCACGGTGAATCGACCCTTTCTTGTGCCGCACAAGGAATGAATTTTCCTCATTCTGATATAGTCTTAACATAGCTCATGAGAGAAGCCAGAGAACATGGAAGGAAGGAAGCCTTCAGCGCCCTTATCGTTCCTCTCTTAAATGAAGACCTAGATTTTTAAAAAATAAACTCAAGCATATGTGCTAATTTAGCCTGAATACAACTTTCATGCTTGGATGGGGAAAAAAAATATGGCCAGTGCTCTGTTGGCTGCAGAGGAGTTGCCAGGCAGAATCACCTGGGCCGACCCTCCATCAACCCCTCATCAACTGCCACCAGCCCTGCAGAGGAAAGGAAGTCCTATCTGGGACTGCCTACATCAACCACTGTCCGCACTGCAGGCAGCTACTGCCGAAGAGTAGTGTCCAAGGAGTCTAGCCATTAGGTGGCTGTTAAGTGGTTGGTAGTGGCAGTAGGGCATTATGCTTCACCACCTGATAGATTCTGGTGTTTTATGGGAAGGGGTTTGTGCTGCATTGTAATGGGGAGGGGGGTTAGAATCTTTGTAAGATGTTGTACCTGGGTCATTGTATTTGTATTGTGGGGGCAAATGGGAGGGTGAGAGTTGGGGACAGCAACAGCCCCTCTGTGATCGAGAGAAATATACGTGTCTGAAGAGGTGTTAGAGTGGGAATGGGGACTCCCCCAGGACTCAGGAGCAAGAGTGGGTAGGATGGGGTCGTATGGGAATGGCAGGGAGGGATTTGGAAATGGTCATGGCCCTTCTTTGAGTAGGGTGTATGGACCAGGCATAGAGGGAGCCTTCAGAAGTGAGAGTCAAGAGAATGGGAGTGATGTGGGAGGTATGAGGTTTTGGAGGGGGGTGGTTATATATGTAATTTATCAGGGCAGATTCTACACTGAGCCAGACCATGGTAGCACTGGAATACGTCAAAGGCAAAGTATCTGCACTTGCAGAAATGTACTCGCAGAAGCATGAAGAACTTCAGGGTACTGGTACTTATTTGGCACGAAGGCTTCTGAAATGTATTGCAGACAGACAGCAGTTCACACTCATGACTCTGCGTCCACTTTACTGGAGAGCCACAGCACTCGATCCACGCTTCAAGGGAGCTAAGAAGGTACTTGGTGGTGATGAAGCTGCGGATCAGGCCTGCAATGACATTGCAACAAGGCTGGTAGTGCCCCGGATACAGCACGGTGACGACAACCATGAACTAGAAGACAACGAGGACAGCACCAGTACAGAAACAGAACCAGAGCAGATTTGGTGGTCAAACTTTGCACAATTGGGACTCCTGTCATGTGAAACATCTCAGAGTCATAGAACCAGAGGAAAGGAAAGTCCTCATGGACCAACCACACTTGTAAAGGATCTTTACGATTAGCACCTGACATCTTCAGTGATGTCTGGCATGAATAAGAACCCTTTCTTATACTGGAAGCTGAAAAAAGATGCATGGCCCACACTCTACAACCTTGTGGTTTCCCATCTTGGTTGTCCTGCTAGCAGTGTTCCCTCTGAACGTCTGTTCAGTTGTGCTGGGGCAATAGTTGGCAACAAAAGAACATGCCTCTCTAGTGCCAACCTGGAGAGGTTAGTGTTTATACGGATGAACCACGCATTCATCCCAAAGACCACAAAGGAATTCCTTAATGCAACAGATGCAGAAATTATGGAAATCAGCACTGCTGCATTGTCGTTACAATAGAAAGGCTGTGATCTGGATGAGGATGTCGCTGAGAGAGTACAGGAACATTAAGTCTGTGTAAGAGTAAGTATAACATTTGTGGCCGTACCACCCATAAGAACAGTCTTTATTACATGGTACAATGTTAACTGGAAAGAAAAACCATATATAACAACCTGTGTAGCAGGAGGGACCATGCTATATAACGCATGAAAGGGGGCTGTGTTAGTTCTCACCCCCTAACCACGGTGAATCGACCCTTTCTTGTGCCGCACAAGGAATGAATTTTCCTCATTCTGATATAGTCTTAACATAGCTCATGAGAGAAGCCAGAGAACATGGAAGGAAGGAAGCCTTCAGCGCCCTTATCGTTCCTCTCTTAAATGAAGACCTAGATTTTTAAAAAATAAACTCAAGCATATGTGCTAATTTAGCCTGAATACAACTTTCATGCTTGGATGGGGAAAAAAAATATGGCCAGTGCTCTGTTGGCTGCAGAGGAGTTGCCAGGCAGAATCACCTGGGCCGACCCTCCATCAACCCCTCATCAACTGCCACCAGCCCTGCAGAGGAAAGGAAGTCCTATCTGGGACTGCCTACATCAACCACTGTCCGCACTGCAGGCAGCTACTGCCGAAGAGTAGTGTCCAAGGAGTCTAGCCATTAGGTGGCTGTTAAGTGGTTGGTAGTGGCAGTAGGGCATTATGCTTCACCACCTGATAGATTCTGGTGTTTTATGGGAAGGGGTTTGTGCTGCATTGTAATGGGGAGGGGGGTTAGAATCTTTGTAAGATGTTGTACNCCCCCCATGTACCCCCCCGCTCCCCCTCCTTTATGCCTTCCTCCTTTCCCCACAGGTATCTAAATGAGATTTATGAGACTCCTAAATTAATGGGTCAGTCCCATAATTTGTGCACACTTGAGAGTTTGAGAAGTAGTCCTGAAAATAAACTCTAAAATAATATCAATTAAAACAAATTAAATTGGAAGAGTAGATGTGGACAGAAGCGTGAACATGGTTAAATTAATAGCTACAAAATGTTTCAGTAAAAAGAAAAAAAAGGAAGAAAATCCAGTTTAAGATTTTAAATGTTCTAATTTTTCCTCCTCTACTGGAGCTTGGCATAAGGACACCGGTCCCTTGATTATGCAGCTTTTCATGTGGGGCCTAAGAAAACAATAACATCCATTTGGTTATCATAAATGTTTAGACAGAATCAGTGAGTTGAATAAAAAGGTGCAATGAACTGGAAATCCCTGAAGATAACAGTATGGAAAACAAAACAAAATGCAAGGAATATCTTGTTTCTTCCAGGGAGTAAAGTATTCACATCAATAGGGATTCATTATTCCTTGGAACAGATGCACTGAGAATATCTGCAACCAGATATTTCTTTGCAATAGCTTTAGTTTTCACAGCACAAATCGAAAGCAGCTAAACTTTACGCAGCTGACTTAACCAAGACTATGAAAACGATCTCCAAATATTACCAGATAAATGGTCATTTGATGACAAGTGAGTTGACTGTGTTGTGCCAAGGAAAGATAACTGTTACAAAAACAAAACAGAAAAAAAATATATTTTAAAACATACTGATTAGATTGACTATATTCAAAGGTACAAAGAAAAGTCTAGATTAAATAATGCTTCAGGTCAAAATTAAGATGACAAAAGTAAACCTATTAGGACTTGAGTCTCTCAAAAAACCTTTATTTGTTGTGCTTTTTACTGCAACAAACTCGGAACTGTGGATAATCTTTACTCTTGTAGCAAATGTAAACTAACAGTCAGATGTACCATGAAAGATTGGTAAAATCAAATTCTCTTCTCGCTTATACTACTGACTTCGGTGTGTGTGTGTGTGTGTGTGTGTGTGCTTAGCTGGCAGTTGCTAGCATAGCTTGGCTTAGCTTGCAAAAGCTGCCTGGAGGATTCCCTACAGCTGTGTGCTTTTATTTCTCCTCCCCCAGGTAACTCCATAAACAGAGTGCAGCCCCGAGGGCAGTGGTCGAAGGGCTAAGAGCCATTGGCAGGTCGTTGGAGGCGGCCAGATTACTGTTCCACTGGGCTGCAGTGGGGTTAACACCTCCACTCTGAGGCAACCACCAGATTAACATCAGTGGACATATTGGTCGTATTGAAAACTACTCGACTAAGTCCATAGGAAATCAGATTGGCTGTGTTTTGATTGTGATTTAGTGATAATTACCTTTTGCTATAGTAAGACCCAGAGGGTGTTCACAAAATGGGAGAAAGAGGGTCTATAGGCATGTTAGATGCTGCTCTAAACAAAAATAACCAACTTTATTACAAAGAAAAATTTTATTACAAAGAAAAACAAAGCAAGCACCATGGAATTCCCTTCTGGGAAACCCTCTTGCAACATGTAGCAGGTATGTAACAAGTGAAGCCCTTGCCAGATATAACCACTTTATCACAGGAGTATAAGAATAAGGGGGAAGTTGGTTTAACTCTCCAGAGTGACTCTGCCCCATCTGGTCTTCCCTTTCATGAAAACCCTCAAAATTTATCTAAACTAGATATGGATCTAGGAGGTCAATTAATATGAAGTCCAATTTAGACAACAGCTGTATAGCATTCTTAGATAATTTCAACTCCCCACCCAATGATGTGATGCAAGAGGAGGGGAAAGCTGGCAGAGTGTCATTCCTATCTGTTTATGAGGAATATCTTTGTTGACAACTGAAAGATTTATTGGATGGCTTATTCAAAGAAATGAAATCTCTGAAAGTCAATCTTAAAACAGTATGTAATGGGTTACATAGTCACTTGGCAAAATTACAGTTGGATAGAACTATAAGGAAATGTGATGGTTATGTTTCAAGTAAATTAGAAGATATTTTGAGGTAAAGTAAGTTTCCTCTCCCTATGGAAATTTCTACCCCAGAAGCAGGACTCATTACTATAGAAAGCTTCAGGGCAGATAGTTCAAGAAGAATAGGGAGGAGGTGGAATAATGGGGATCGTTTACAGGTTCAGAATCTAATTATTTATGATCTGCCACTTCATAAGAATGAATCAAGATATTCCCTGAAGGATCAGATAACAAGATATCTTGCCTACAAAATGGGGCATCCTATCTGGAGGATTAGGAAAGGAGTGATATTTGTGAGTAGATTACCACTTTGCCAGGGTGCCTTCCGTTTTCCACCAGTCAGGGTAGGGTTTGGAGATCTCTCGGAGATTGCTGATTCTAAAGAAGGTTGAATATTCATTTATGAGGTTAGAAGTTGGTGAAGACAATTTCCCCCTACCTGATAGAAAGGAAACTCTAGCTCACAACCGATGCATTAAGGATTTTTGTGAACCAAGAAGTAATAATTCCCAAGTGGGCATTGTGGATTAAAGGATATGGAGAATGCCTGTGGGTAGGCAAGGTAAAGGGAGATACCGAGAATGCGTCAACAGAGATTACAGAAGGAAAGGTGGGAGAATAGACTGAACTTGGGAGAAAATGCACATCGGTCTGGAAGGAAAGATCTGAAAATAATGTCCTGGAATATTACAGTTCTGAGAAAGAGGAGTTTAGATTCTGATTGGAGAGAATTTGTGAGGTCAGCCCAAGTACTCATGTTCGAGGAAACCTGGATGTCGGAAAGTTTTCCCTTGAATGTTTTTCAGTCTTCTGTTGGTGGGAATATATATTTCCCACCAAGGAAATGAGGGGTGCTCCCAGGTTGGTGGGTTTCTCTTTTAGTAAGTAAAACTGAATTTCTTGAGAAACTTCGACCTGACGTGATCCTTTTGCTAGCAGGTGATTTTAATTTAAGGGTGGGGAGGTTACACGTGGATTTGTGTAAGGAAGAGGATGAGATTTTTGACATACCAGCTCCTTGTAACCCCAAACAGTAGGGCGTTCATGAGGTTCATGTACTCACACAATTTTAGCATGTTGAATGGGAGATTGCCACCGGACGTACCTGGTCTATATACCTATAATTCAGCTATTGGATCAAGTACAGTGGATTATACCTTCATTGAGCATTCAAACTGGCATTTTATGTGCAGAAATGAGTGTTATCGCTTGGCCAGAGAGTGATCACTTCCCATTGATGGCTTGTTGGTATTGATGGTATAGATCAGCAGGTACATACCAAAAAAGGCATGATACAGAGACGGGTAGCCTGGAATAAAGAGGTGGAGGAAAAGATCATGGCAATACGCCTAGAACGATGCCCAGATTGGGTGGAGGGCATGTTGCAGTATCATTCCCTCAACTCCCGGCGATTTTGGAGCCGGTATTAGGCAGAGAAATAAGAGCTTGGGGTTATGGATGCCCCATCTGGTCCATCTTTGTGGGATCAGTTTCAGGAAGGGACGCCGGCTGATGCCGTGGGTGTCCTGGGGTCTGTTAGGGCCACCTTTTGCGAATTAGATCCATGCCCATCCTGATTGGTGAAAGCCTCCAGGGAGACCTTGGGGCCGGTGGTGGTGGTGGTGATCAACGCCTCCCTTTGGGAGGGGAGGGTGCCAGACTGCCTCAAGGAGGCAGCGGTGCAGCCCCTGTTAAAGAAACCATCTTTGGAAGTTGACACACCGACCAGATACTGGCTTCTTGCTAACCTTCCCTTTTTAGGGAAGGTTATTGAATGGGTAGTGGCACAGCAGCTCCAGGGTCACCTGGATGGCATCAGTTTTCTAGACCCCTTTCAATCGGGGTTTCACCCAGTGTATCACACCGAGACTGCCTTAGTGGATGACCTCCGCCGAGAGATGGATTCAGGGCGTTCAACACAACTCGTCCTGTTAGATCTCTTGGCTGCTTTTGATAAAGTGGACCATGGGTTATTGCCGAGACAACTGAGGTCCCTGGGGAGTGCGTGTGTGTTGATGGGACGGTCCTCGGATGGTTCTGCTCATTCCTCTCAGGAAGGAGCCAGCAGGTGGTGTTGGGGGCTGAAACATCTAGCCCCCGGGACCTCTCTTGCAGCATACCGCAAGGTTCTATTTTTTCTCCATTATTGTTTAACATCTATATGCAATCCTTGGGGGATGTTGTGAGTGACGGTTTGGTGTGCACTGACACCAATATACTGATGACACCGAGCTATTCCTCTTGTTTTCAACTGACCCAGGCCCTGTAGTCTCAGTGCTTTCCCAGTGCCTGGAGGCAGTGGCTGGCTGGATGCAGCGGAGCAGACTGAGGCTGAATCCCAATAAGACGGAGGTGATTTGGTGGGTCAGGCGGCGGGGGTGATGGCCCCCCTCGTTGAGGGGGTCCACCCCCTGCTGGCACCCAGATCCAGAGCTTGAGAGTCCTGTTGGACTCCAGCCTTCATCTGGATTGCCAAGTAGAGGCAGTGGTGAAGGGAGTCGTTCACCAGTTACATCTTGCACGGAGGCTCCGGCCATATGTTTTGGATTCCGATCTGGCCACCCTCATCCATGCGTTGATCATCTTGAAGCTGGGTTACTGCAACATGCTCTACATGGGGCTGCCCCTGGTGACGGTTCGGAAGCTGCAACTGGTGCAGAATGAGGCGGCCCGTCTTTTGACAGGAACGGATCATAGGGAGCACATAACACCAACGCTCTAAGCTCTGCACTGGTTGCCTATAGCGTTCCAAGCCCGATTCAAGGTGCTGGTTTTAACCTTTAGAGCCCTACACGGCTTGGGCCCCTCCTATCTGAGAGATCGCCTCACTTTTCGGGCCCTGGGGTGATCCTTGCGGTCCGTTGGGAGCACCTTCTTGGAGGTCCCCCAGGTTAGCCAGGGAAGGGGGGGGCTACAATGGAGAGGGCGTTCTCAGTGGCTGCACCGCGGCTGTGGAACTCCCTCCCAGAGGAAGCTCGGCTGGCCCCGGGTTTGCTGGCCTTCCTACAGGCCTGTAAGACCTGGCTGTTCGTCCAGACCTTCAGGGAAGGGAGTGGGTAGGGTGGGAGGGATTAGTTTGACTGTTCTTACCTTGGTTTTAGTTTCCCTCTGTTTATGTTTTTTACTGTCTTTATTGTTTTATGGTTTTCAAATGTAGTAGCTGTGAGCCGCCCCAAGTCGTCTGTTGATGGGAGGGGGCAGGATATAAATTTTAATATAAATAAATATAAATAAACTCCATCCTGGAATGTTACCACTCTTTGGTCAACCAGTTACAATTATTCTTGGAGAGTAACAAAACCTATAGTGACAGGATGAATTTTCATAAGGCATGGTTTGATGAGGATTGCCTAATGGTGAAGAAGGATTTATTGGAAGAGTTAAGAGCTGGAAATAGCCAAACCCCTGTGGTGGTGAAACAGGCCAAACGAGAATACAGACATTTGTTAGCTAATAAGAAGCAAAAATATCAATATAAATGATGGAATAAACTAATGAGGGTAGCAAAAGGAGATCTGAGAGTTTGGGCAAATTGCCTCTGGTCATTCAAGATCATGGAATATTGCAGTGGATGCTTACATAGATGCTCTTACTTGGGAGAGTTACTTTAAAGATAAGTTTACCTCCAAAGAATGCCCTTTAAGGATTAAGCCCAGGTTTTTGAGATGGGAAGACCCTTGGAAGACTTTTTGGTTTTGGATTCCCAAGTAGATGAGTACATGAGTAAATTAAGGATTGGGAAATCCCCTGGCCCCGATATGCTTCCACCAGAATTGTTTAAGACAAATAAAACTTTTTGGGTGTGGGTGATAAAGATTTTGGTGAACAATATAATTCTAACAAACATATACCCTGCAACCTGGAAACATAACAATCTTGTCCCGATCTTTAAGAAGGGAGCTAAAATGAATCCAGGATCATATAGGCCTATAAGTCTGACAAATATCCCAGTTAAAATGTTGGGCAGACATCTACTTGGGCATATTAGTTCATGGATAACAAAAGGCAGATATAATTAGTGAGGAACAGGCCAGGTTCAGGCCAGGGTACTCATGAATGGATCAATGTTACACCCTGCATCATGTGATCACAAAGTATGTACGAAAGAAGCAAAAGCTTTTTGTTGCTTTTATAGATCTATGAAGTGCTTTTGATGCAATTGAGAGAACACTGCTTTAAACTTCATAGGAACGGGATGGGCAAAAGTTCATAGAAGCGGGATGGACTCCACCCTATTGAAATTAATCAAGGTATATTACAAGGACACTAGGACCAGTGTCAGATTTGGAACCAAGGGTGAATTGATGAACTCTTTCCCCTTGGATCGTGGGGTATGGCAGGGCTGTGTTCTCACCTACACTCTTCAACCTTTAGTTAAATGCCTTATGCCTGCATTTAATGAGACCAAATCACCATCTACCTAAAACGATTGAGGGTGAGCTTCCTTATATGCTTTACCCCAGGGGTGGGGAACCTCCGGCCCGCGGGCCACTTTCAGCTCGTGGAGCAATTTCAGCCAGTGCACCACCCTATCATCCTGCTTCATTGTTGTGTGGCGCGCGCCCGCCTCTCTATGGCCTGGGCGGACTTTTGTGGGCCACACAAACTTACTCAAGCTTACCTCTCCCCCACACCCTCGGCAATTTGCCAACGTCCCTCCACGCCAGGTCCAGCCATTTCCTGAATGTGGCATGCTGGGAAATATAGTTCCAGCATGACAGATTCAGGAAATGACTGAGGGATGTTTGCACGCAGCAACAACGGCAGCAGCAGCAGCATGTACTGTCTGTCTGACTGTGTGTACTCATTGTTTTAAACTGATTTAAACTATTAAAATTGATTTTAACGTGCAGCCCCCAGCACATTTGGGGACCGACAAAGTGGCCCCCAGCCTCGAAAAGATTTTCCACCCCTGCTTTACACGGACGATATGGTCCTGCTTTCACTATCTAAAGTAAGCCTACAGAGACTGCTCAATACCCTCTCAAACTATTGCGCAGAGAATGTGTTAGAAATTAATGTACAAAAGTCAAAGGCTATGGCTTTTGGACTAAGAAAAGTTATCACTGGTACATAGCTAACAAGCACTTAGAGATGGTCAAAAGCTTCTCTTACCTGGGCCTTACTTTTTCTATTACATTATCCTGGGCAGATCATGCTCAGAAGGTGGCACTGAGGGCAACTCAGGCAATGGGCAGAATTTTGGTATTCTATAATAAATTAGCAAACCATCCTTTTGTGCAGGCTCTTAAGGTGGGCAGAGCAAAGATAGATGCCACACTACTCTATGGAGCAGAAATTTATAAGAGGCGTAGAGATTATAGAAATGTTCAAGCAATTTTTTCTCAAAAACGTTTGGCATTTCAGAGAAGTATGCCCTGGTCTATAGTTAGAGTGGAAACGGGCACGGTAAATATTGCCACCAGAGTCAGACTTAAGCCTATTACATACTGGCTCAAACTCAAAACTTACTCTCTGGCCAGATTACCCAATCAGGCTCTAATGGAAAGGAGTTCCTTAAAGTTTTCAGCAAAAACCTGGCTTTCTGAAGTCAAGCAGGCTTTGGAACGGGTGGGATTGGGCTCATTTGTACATGAAGCATATCCCCTACCTTTGGTAGAAGAAAGACAGATAATGGTAGATCGTTTTTTTGATAACTTGGCACAGCAAGATCTCGCAAAGACACAGGCATATAGCCATATGTCATTCTATGAACATATCTGTTTTGATAATGTGCAACCGCATTATCCATCCATTAAAAGATTCTCCCATAGAGAGGCTTTGACAAAATTGTGCTTGGGACAGTTAAATATTAAGGTACAGGAAGGGAGCTGGGCTGGAATCCCTTACTCACACAGACTATGTTTGTGTACTATGGGAGTAGGTAGAAGACAATTCATTTTCTTTGGGTCTGTCCTTTCTATCCTTTCTAACAGATGCCTAGGGACACTTTTTTGATACCAGCCACAGTACCGGTTCCTTTTTATGATTTTTGTGAAAAATCACTGTGGTTGCTTCAAAATGAATCCGTGAGTGTTTTGACTCCACTGGCAAGTTATCTGTGTGGGGCTCGGAAAATTCGCAAACAACAGAACAAGGGAGACTGAATTGGGTTACTGGGACAACCCTGATATGTGACCAGTGTCGTATAGGTTTGAATTACAAAGCTGTGATAGTGTGACTATGTAATTAGAAGTGATGGTATACGTGTATATTTATTGGATTCTATGGTTGTAAGAATCCATTTTTATGGTATTTTATTTAATGTTTTGGAATAATTGGCCCATGGCTGTAAATAAACTTATTATTATTATTATTATTACTACTACTACTACCGACTTCAGCAGAGTTACTCCTAATTTGTATGTGTTAAACTGAAGGTCAGTATCAGGTAAACAATGTCTTGCTATTAACAACATTAGCACGAGTTTGAAATGATTTTTAAATTATTATTTTTTACACAACAAGAATATCATTGGGTCTGTTCCCAAAATATACATGGAAAATAAAGACTGATGTTGCAATATAAATAACTTCACGTGATATAACTTCTGCATTCTGAGTTTTGTTTGTCCTAAAGTTAAATGTCCTTAGCTAACTACGCAGAGTGGTGAAAAACAAGAATATGCACTTTAGGAATAGTCTCTGTCCTTGTATACATGTCTTGAGAATCCAAAACGTCAGGATAAGCTTGGGTAGTGTAGATCCTTCCTCATAAGCAAACTTTAATGTTATATCTGAATTAATTTTAAGAAACTGGAATTGAGGTTGCGCCAATTCAATATACTTATTTTAAAGCTATAGAAGAAAGAAATATGCCCAGTTATCCAGAACTGACCCTAGTGAAAGTTTAAGAGGGCTTTCCTGTCATATATGTAGAAATGTATTGCACAATCTATTTTCATTGCAATAATTATTCATTATCTCTTTCATAACATTGAGTGTGTATCACAATGTGCCTGTCAGATATGAGATTCTAGAAGGCTCTTTAATCTAGCAGACCAAGGGTGTTAGCAAATGTAATGCAAGCTACTTTTGGCATTAAATATGTGTTCAGTCATCATGTCTGTGCAAGCATGCAACCCGCTACATGCTTAACACGTTCTGGGACCCGTGAAATATCATGATTAGCATGAAGCTTTTATGTCTAGAAATGTGCATGTCCTGCTATCATATTTTGTGCATCCAGAGACCACAGAGACATGAACTGGCATAAATGTCAAGTTTCTATGCATCTCCATGGTGTTTCTGGTGAGCAGGGGTGTGGCAGGGTGGAGGAAAGAACAACAAACAGGCAAAGGAAGAGACTGAGCAACTACTTTCACAGAGAGAGAGTAAAGGAACAGAGGGTTGTGTGGCAGTAAGTAGAAGGGAGATGAGGGGGATCTTTCACAGTTGGATTCTCTTTGGAATGAATCTTTGGCACACAGTCCCAGCCATATCAATTCTGGGAAGAGACTTTAATAAGTAGCCACAAACATGCAGTGGCATAAAGGTCTATTCAGCTAACTATTCACTCAGCCTAATGCCATCTATTTCAACACAGCAGGATGTGCATATGTTTATAATGTTTTAATTGTTGTTTTAAATGTTATTTTATTATTATTATTATTATTAACAAACATTTATATAGCGCCAGCAGTGTACCTGGCACTTTACAAAGTAATAAAATAGACACGGTCCCTGTCCCTAGGGCTTACAATCTGAGAGACAGTAGCTGGGGGAGAGACTTAGGAAGGGGAACAGAGGGAGAGACAATGGGTCTAACATTCATGAAGATGAGAGGTCTCAAGTGCACATACTTGGCTTGGTTACAATGAGAATAACAGCAGGCAGGTCCATGTGGCAAGGATAAGGGTAAACCGATCATAGGTATAAGAATAGTGGCTCAGCAGGATAAAGAGTCAGACAGAGCAGAGCGAAAGAGGTGAGTTTTAAGGAGAGATTTGAAGGTATGAAGGGAGGGGGCAAGGCGGATGTGGACAGGGAGGGAGTTCCAGGCATGGGGGGCAGCAAGTGAGAAGGGACGAAGGCGCTTAGGGGAGCAGGGAAGGCGTGGAAGGGTGAGAGAAGGGACAGAGGAGGAGTGAAGTGCACAGGCTGGAGTATGGAGGGCGATAAGTGCAGAGAGGTAGGGGGGAGCAAGGTT
Organism: Sphenodon punctatus; assembly: GCA_003113815.1. Classification (NCBI taxonomy): domain Eukaryota; kingdom Metazoa; phylum Chordata; class Lepidosauria; order Sphenodontia; family Sphenodontidae; genus Sphenodon; species Sphenodon punctatus. Next base: position 692,560 of record QEPC01010849.1, on the reverse strand, counting down.
GTGAAGAGCTTTATAGGTGAAGACTAGGAGCTTGTGCAGGATTCGTTCAGGAAGGGGAAGCCAGTGAAGCGAAGAGAGGAGGGGCTGCACATGGTCGAAACGACTGGCGAGGTAGATGACCCTGGCAGCAGAGTTTTGGACAGAGATGAAGGGAGAAAGGTGAGACCGGGGAAGGCCAGTGAGAAGGAGGTTACAGTAATCGAGGCGAGAGATGACCAGAGCATGAACAAGAGTTTTGGCAGACGAGACAGAGAGAAAAGGGCGAATCTTAGCAATGTTATGGAGGGAGAAGTGACAGGATTTAGCAACAGTCAATGTAGGGTTTAAAAGAAAGGGCTGAGTCAAAGATTAAGCCTAGGCTACGGGCTTGGGGGACAGGCAGGATGGTGACTCCATCAATAGTTATTGACAGTGAGGAAGGAAAGGAAGGATGAGGGGGGAAGATAAGGAGTTCAGTTTTAGCCATGTTGAGTTTGAGTTGACGTTGAGACATCCAGGTAGAGATGTCAGAGAGACAGTTGATGAGACGAGCTTGAACAGAGGGAGAGAGAGAGGGAGTAGAGAGATAGAGTTGAGTGTCATCAGCATAGAGGTGGTACTGGAAGCCATGGGAGGCAATGAGTTTGCCTAAGGATGAGGTATAGATCGAGAAGAGGAGAGGGCCAAGAACAGAGCCTTGAGGAACACCAACTGAGAGGGGGAAGGAGGAGGAGGCGGAGTTGGAGAGAATTTTAATTTTATGAATTGTAAGCCGCGTGAGCTACCTGTGACAGGAGGGGCAGGGTAGTAAAAGTTTGAAAATAAATAAATAAATAAATAAATTACATCTGGTATGACCCAGAGATACATTCACATCCAGTCGCTAGAAGCTGAAGACAACGAAGTTCACATAGGAAATAAGACAATTTTTTTTAATCAGTGAGGCCAATCAGTCATCAGGACAGATCATTATGGGGTATGTAGGTTCTCAAAAATGTGGTGTCTTTAAACGAAGACTGTGTGTCTTTTTTAAAAGATATGCTCAAGCTCAATTATAACTTGTTGGGAAGAATTCAAGAATGCAAGAATTCAAAAGGCGAAACTTATGACTTCTGTTATAGTAACAGGACAATTACATGATCATAAACACTCATTCTGACCTTAAAATCCATGAATTGCATTAATAAAGTGCCCTTAGCATGTGCCTTGCAAAATAGAGGCTTTCCATACACAGATCTAGTAACACCACCACAAAATTGTGCACTGTGTTTTCCATACATAGACAGAAAGCTGCTCTATCAAGTTTAGCTTTTGACACTGAATTTCCCCTTATTGAGAAGTCATGTCTACCTTTATTTCAGACACATTTATATAAAAAGTTTCCTTCTGCAACCAAACCAAAAATAGTCAGGAGGGGACAGAATGCAAAAGAAACTGATATTTCAAATGTGATCCCTGGAAGAAAATAGAATAGTGCTTATGATATGACAACAGAAATAAGTCATCTAAATAAAAACGAGTTCAGAAAAAAGCTCTATTTTTTTTCTCTGCAATAGATTTAGAATGTAAAAGCTTTTGTAAGACAGCACACCCTAGAGCTTATTTCCTGGTGCTTTCCCCACCCCTATGCACTCAGTGACTAGATTTGATTTACACAATGCCATCAAGTATTAACATGTAACGTAACACAACAATTATAATCTCGATAGACAGAATGATGAGAGCATATGTGGCTTTTTCATCACTGATTAGAGATCCTTATCTCCATTTGATATTCTATTGTTGTGTCTGTCCATTTCCAGATTATAGTTTTACACTGATGTCAGGATCAAAATATGACAGGGGAAAGATCAAAGAATCTGGAGTGCTATATTAGAGCTAAACAAACATAATATTAATTATTATTATTAATAATAATAATAATATTTAAAAAGTCAAGAGGTAAACCTCAAAATTAATTCTAAATACCTCCTGTATTTATTTAAAAATCTGCTAGTATTGAGTGTTGACCTGGATTCCATATTGATAGCTTTGAAGCCTGTGAGTATAACAAAAATTCTTGTCTAGACTAAAAAAGGTAAGAGGGTTCACACTTGGAAATGCAATACATTTTAAAAAACTACTGGTCAAGTTCTGTGTCATCTTGAAGCTCTACTAAAGTTAGAGATAGGGTGCAAGTCAATGCAGAGATTAACCCATCTTTTCTTGAATTATTTTTAATGAGTTGTTATGTCTATCCAGAGCACTAGGGAATATACATATCACTTTGCAGAGAAATAAAGGAATAGGAAGTCTTTTCCCTAAAGACCTTCCCTGAACTGAATGTAAGGAACGGACAAACGTACAAGTGGAAAATGTAAACAGTTGTTAAGACTGCACATTCGTATCTTCTGACATTTCTGTTTGGATGTCTCACCATTAACTTAAGCCTAATATGTCCAAGACTGAACTCTCCATCTTTTCCCCTAAACTTTCCTCTTCCACATCCCTCTCAATTGATTCACTATCCAACCTGTCCCTAAGGCATGAACCCTGGGGTTCATCTTATACCCTTCCTTCTCCTTTAAACCTCATATCCAGTCTGCTTCAAGGTCTGTCGCTTTTGCATAACATTGCTATGCAGAGACATTTCTATGCCTTGTTACTGCTTCCACTGCCAAAACTCTAGTCATTGTAGATTAACTGTACATGCTCTAGTCACCTCTTGCCTTGACTGCTGCAACCTTCTTTACTGGCATCCCCTGCTCACACCTCGCCTCTCTCACTTCAGTTCAACGCTCCGCTACCAAGTCACTTACCTTGCCCATCACTTTGATCATGTTCAGCCCCTCCTCATCTCACTCCATTGGCTCGTTCTATCCAAACACATTCAGTACAAGCTCCTTGTCTTTACCTACAAGGCTCTCCATGGCCTTGCTCCCCCATCTTCCTGCACTTGTTTCCCAAGCCTTTTAACATTCCTGCGAATTTGCAAAACCTGGCTGTTCGCCCAGGCCTTTGGGGAGGGGGGGTTAGGTTTTTTTTATTCCCCTTCATCCTTATTTATTGTATTATTTATTATGTTTCTTGGTCCTGTTTTAATTGTTGTACATTATGAGTGTTTTAAAATATTTTATAGTTGTATATTATATACAGAGAGAGATTGTAAGCTGCCCCGAGCTGTTTCAGGAGGGGCGGGGTATAAATGTAATTAAATAAATAAATAAAAATAAATTACATCTCCACCCAAGAGTTCTGCTCCTCCTCTTCAACCACCTTCATACGCCTCCCCCCCCCCCAGCCTTCCTGGGAATATCTTTGCTCCTTCTTCCATGATACCCCCTGTGCCTGGAACTCCTTTCCGAAATGCATTTGAACTGTTCCCTTCTTCTCAACCTTCAAATCCCTTCTAAAAAGCCATCAGGACTTCCCTAGTTACTCGTCTCCCTCCCCGACCCCCGACTGTTTCATTCAGCACTCCTTCTCAACTGTAACTAAGCTAAGCATGTGCACCTGCAACTTCATTAATGTATCTATGGACGTTTTCAGACAGGACACACCCCCATCCACCTCCCAAGCACTATACATGTTACAGGGCACGCACAGGGCAACACTGCAGCCCTGCAACATGTATAATGGACGGGTGGTGGATGGAGAGTGTCTTGCCTGAAAATGCCCCCAGTCTCTCTTTATGTTCACCTTTCCCTCGTCTTTTCTATATTGTAAGCTCCTCAGGGTAGGGACTGGTCTTGAATTATGATTGTACAGAGCCAGGTACATTGCTGGCAGTATAATAAAATAAGACTAATACTACTACTACTAATAGAAGTGGAAATTGTACAAGGTCATTAGATTGTGCATCCGTGAGGTTAGGGAGTTGCATGCACCTTATAGATTCCAAAAGATGCATAGCTGGGAGAAGACTAACAGGTAGCCACAAACATGCAATAGCCACCATTCAGGGCTATACTCAACGGTCCCAGCAGCGAGAGACTCAAATGTCATCAGGCGCCCTGAACCTCAACGCGTTCTATGAGCACAAACCAACTCGAGCTGTTAGGCACACTGTCTGACCATTTTGTTTTCTCATGACCTCATTCATGGTAAGTCATCTACTTTTCCCTTTCATTCTTGGAGGATTCCTCCTTCTCTACTAAGTATAAAACCCACAAGAGAAGCAGCAATTTGCCTCCAAATCCTATGTCAATGTTGGTTAAACTGGTATAACTATATATCAAGCTATTGTTTGAAAAACAGTTCTACAGCTTTTACCCTTAAGCCTAATCCAGTATTGTTCTAATGAGAGATATTGTGCAATCACACCACAGCTATGTTGATCATTCTCTGGATGTCAAAAGACAATGTCAAACTCTAAGAGAGAAATTCCAGTACTTGGGATCCTAACAGTTGTGAAGGGGAGAGAAGCATGTTCAAGACCTGACATCGGCAGGCTCCCGAGGCGTTGGCTTACTCGTCTCCTGTTAGCTGATTCAAGAAGCTTCTTTATTGCTAAGGAAAGCACTAGCAATATGAAACTCAAGAGCAGAGAAAAAACAATACAATGAAACGGCATGAGTTAAAAGCTGAAGCTTCATAGCTTATGCTTGCCTGGAAGCAACCTTTACAAAAAAAAAAATAGCAATTGAAAATAATGCATTTGGGCAGGAAAAGAAGAATTTAAAATACAGTAAAGTAAATTCTATTCCTCCTATACCAAGCATAAAGTGTGGGCTTCTAGGTGCTGATGTTTCTTAACTCAGCAGCCACATATAATGGCATGACTAGCCGTGCATCTCACAGTATGTACAGAAATGCATTTTGAAGGGTTTAAAAGAAAGAGCATCTAGCGCTTACGAAGTAAGAAAGGTTTGAACTATTTTGAACTTTGAGCTTTCAGTTGTAGCACCTCATACAACAGAAGATACTCCTAAACAATTTGTATCACAAATGTAAATATTCACACATCAACTAAATGTGTATCAACACATTTGATGATTTGATACCTTGTTTTGAATTCATGGAGAGAAACATAACTATTTTCACTCAGAAGACTTGTATTCTCCTCTGTGCTCTGCCATACTCCCTTAGGTCAGCTGATTTTTACTGGGTTTTATATTTCTGAATGGTTGTAAGATGCCCTGAAGCCTGTGGGAAAGGATATAAATCCAATTAATTAATTGACTGATTAAATAAATAAATAATCTGAGGTTGTTTTAGGATGTGACGGTGGCCAGCTTTAGCACACTTTACGCCACAGGTCATCACCACCACATTAGAAAACACCCGCCAGATGTTAGCATGAGATGGATTCCATTTGTGGTGACGGCTAGCCTGGGCTGTGATTTGGGGAAGTCCCCAAGTCACAGCCTGAGCTAGCCGTCACCTTGGTCGGAATTCTGCTGCCCAACTGGGACCAAAGTGGGCTTTCACGTTTGAAAGCCCGCTTTACTTACTGCAGTCTGGACTTCATGGCAGCCATCACTGGCCACCATGGCCACCCATCATGGAGGGGGGTGGACTTCTGGTGCAGCATGGGGGTGGGGGCGAGCAGTCAGCAGCCAGACCCCCATCATGTTAGTTCAGCGGCATGACTGGCCATGGTGCCAGTCCCACTCTGGACCGGGTAAGTCTGTGGCGGCACTTTGGCACCGTCATGTCAAAAAACACCCTGAGTGGAATTGCTCAGATTTACTTGAATTTAACAAACGTTTTCTACAAAAATGTAATCAGTCAAAAAAACACCAAACCCCAATAATTTTATTTAGTGTTTTGTTTTGTTTTTATAAAGGGAGTGAGGCCAAGTGCCAAGTTAATTTCTGATATGTTATGCTTATGTTTGGTTCGGTTTTGAAAGTTTAAAAACACATGTAATTTTGGAGTGTGGGGACTGTTTTTGGCTTGTTTGTTTTTCAGAGCACTGGTATAATACAGTGGGAGGAATCTTAATTGCTGAATATTTTCCAAAACAATCAATTTTATATAAATATAAATATGAATAATTAAAATATAATTGAAACACACTCCCTAGTCCTTTCCCTCCAATTTCTCTCTTTTAATTTACAAATGTCTTCTGGCAATCAACCACATCAAAGCTGGAATAACAACAGCCTAAGTGATAACACATTCACAGCTGCTGACGCACACTGAAGTAAACAGCTTTCTTAATTATTGTGTTATAATTCAAGATGATTGCGTTTTCTTTAAGGTAACTGTAGATGCAATGCCACTGACATTCTAACATTCACCAGCACCAGCTCAACCCTTCGTACCGGCAAACAAACTCTGGGTTAGAAATAACAGCCAAAATAAAATACAAAAAGATCAATTCATGAAGAATTTTTTTTCAGATATTAAGAAAAGGAATTTATGGACCTGATCATGGCCCATGGATGAGCATAGTCCAGCCACTGCAACCCTGCTTCTTCCTCTACTGAGCTACCATTACGTTCTCAGCCATCTCCGAGACCGCAGGGGGAATAGGGCTGTGAGTGTGGCAGCAGCTCAGAAGAGGCAGGGCTGAAACAGTTTATATGAGATGGGAGAACAGCTCACAACCCTCTTCCCCCCATCCCTTCCCTGAAACGGGAAGGGGAAAAGAAAGCCTTGAGCCTGTTCTCCCAGCTGAGCCCCAGCTGCCTTTGGTGCCACCACTGGCACTTCTGCACTACGCTGTCCGTGTTGCACACGCGCATCTGGGTGCCTGTTGTGCAGCAGATCTTGCACCAGCCTAATTATTTCCTAAATTGATTCACTTAGATTGTTCTTTAGTAACAATAAAATGTCCAAATCCCTATTTTATATAACAGACACAAAACACGCCATATGGATAAACGGACTGAAAAGTCAAAACTGAGAAAGGGAGAAAGTTCTCTACTATGGTCGCTATTGGTTAGGAGCCTCAAACCGTTCATAATAATCACCTTGCAGTTAAAGGCTTTCACACAAGACAGAACACACAATTTTTTTTAGAACACTATGATTACTGCTAAAAACTAATTCGTTTATTGGTAGAAGAAATTAAATTCTAACATTTTTCCATTTTGAAGACTACAGTCACCACTTTAGTAGATTACTGTGTATATATTCTGTAATGCCTGCTATTTTGAAAACCCACAAACAGGCAGCATTCAAAATACTGGAAACAATACCTTGACCTTCAAGGACTCTACAGTTATCACTACTGAACTCTACAGTTATCACTACCACCACATACCTAAAACCGTAATAATTTAGGATACCATTGCTATCATTACTATGCAAGACTTCTCCAGTGTAAAAATCAGGCCCCTTCATTTGCATTAAAACATTTCACTTTGATTTCTACAGTGTAGAAAGAGCATTTTTCATTCCCTCTAAGATCCTTGGATAGAACTTAAAAATAAATATCAAAAATTCCCTCCATTCTATTATTATTTATTATTATTAACAAACATTTATATAGCGCCAGCAGTGTACATGGCACTTTACAAAGTAATAAAATAGATACGGTCTTGAAGTAAGAGCAATTTCAAGTAATGCAACCCCTCTTTATATGCAAGTTGATAGTGAAACCATTCCCCATGAAACAATCCTTTAAAATAAAAAAAATTGCTAAAGAAGACGAGTTATGAAACATGTCATCAAGGTCACTAAATTCAGGCTTATTTGAGTTAAGATGGGAAGAGAATTTCAAAACCAAGGAACCCTTGCGTACAAGTTAATAGATTGGTGGGAAACCATATTCTGCAGCAGTTTCAGTTGACAGATGGATCGGGAAGCAAAGCATACTCTAACCTCCAAGTTGAGAAAGGGGACAGATATAAGCTGCCTGTTGCCCAGGGTCTAAGACACACAAATGAGCATTTGTGATTCCAACAGAGAGCATAGCGACATACATTCCCATTACAATGGCAGGAGAATGGGCTGTGTTTGATGAGTGACTCAGCTCACAGCTAAGATTTATTTATAGCTGTGTGGTAAAGAAGTAGAAAAAAAATCGAATACTTTAAAATATAATTTACTACTCAACCAGGCTGAGGTAGTTGAAACAACATAGGGTCCAATCCTAAGTCTGGTGTGCCGTGCGTACCATTTTCAGAGTGTGGGCACAACCCATACGCAACCCCGTGCACCCTGGAACATGATGTGCGCAAACATGTGCAGGGCTTTAGGATCGGCCCTAGAGGCTCTTTCTATGGGTGAAAACAGACATGACGCTAACCACCCTTGGTGGTTATTTATGCATGTTGCAGGGCTGTATTGGTGCCCTATGCAGCCCTGCATCATGCATAAATAACCACCAAGAGTGGTTAAAGGGTGGTTAGCGTCATGCCTGTTTTCACCCTATGACCCAGTAAACAGCAATTTTACTTTGTTACTGAAGCCTCTGCTGTTAGGTTTCTTTCTACCTCTGGCGGAGCAGCTATGTATTCATACAGGCCCTTATCCAAGGTTGCACATGTACGTCAGGTGCAAGCACAGACCAAACTTACCCCATGTGCGCAAATAGTGTGTGTGCACATAGCGCCTAAGGCAAAGTCTCCTGCCTGTGCTTACACCCACATTCTCTCATGGTTCTCCTTCTTCCTCTGCCAGGTGGCAGTGTAGTCAGGAGGCAGCGAACTATGTGCACATACAAGTGGGTGAGTTTGGGCCGCACTCTGCACGTCCCCCCCCCCCCCAAATCTTGGGTCAGGGTCATAAGTACCAAGTCAACTTTTTCATGAAAAGTTGCCCGTCAGTCTGATGCTACAATATAGCCAAGAAACTAGGTGCATTGGGTTTGTGATACCTGAGCAGCTTCCAAAGTCTTAGCTTTAAAATCAAGAAGAGGTAATGCATAAAAGTGTAATTGTATTGTATTATTACACTAGAACAATACCTCATGACTAGGAAAATAATAATAATAAAATAATAATAATGTTATATTTATAAATACATTGTCAAAGATCATTTACTTACTTTGAGAGTAACTGCTGTTGCCTTGATGATAAAGTCATTTACTGATACTTTAATGTCATCTACAAGAGAAAAATATATATGTCATGGTACATTATAGCTTCATAAATCCTAAATTGGACAGTTTTAAGACTTAATTTTCGATTATGTCAATCAGTCAGCTGTTACAGAAAAGCAGAAAAACTCTTGGAAACTCATACTGTCAACTATATTCAGTACTTAGGATTTACTTATCTTCATAGTGTGCATGATTTATATAGTACATGAATCCTAAACACAAAATGAATTGTTTCTATTGCCACAAAGAAATAGCAGTTCAGAAATAACATGTTATTAGCCCTCACTGTACAAAAAGAGAAAATCTATTGCCTGCTCTGGAAGACGCTCTTGTTTTTTTGCATGCTGAAAGCATCAAGACAACACACACATGTTGACAAGAGAGACTAGACAAAGCCAAAGATACCACAGCTTTCGGAACTCTCTGATAGAGGCAAGAAAAGAGGAGGGATTTTTTTAAAACAACAACAAGCAGGAATATATGTATTGAGAAAATATCCACTAAATTGACAATATTTATTTACTTTATTTAAAGTTTTATCCCACCCATGTCACAAAAAACAGGCCGAGGGCTACAGGGTATAGTTAATCTGCCTTGCTGGTTTTACTAGTTGACAGGATACTTTTATCCTCAAAATAATAAAGTCCTTTCTAGACCTCTGCTAATTGATGGAGAAAGAGATCACACAAATGTACTGTATTGCCCAAGGAAGATAGAATACTATTTAAAAACAAAACAAAAAAACCATACCCTTTGTACATTTCAAATAAGACGTGTTTGGTTTTTGACAGCTTTTTGCAGAGCTGGATATAAAAGCAGTAGGCTGGTGGGTTAGATATCACTATTTCTGTTTATGTAAAGATTGTTAACCTGTTGCTTAAAGTCCTCAGTTTGCTACTCCACAGAACAGGAGTAGCAAAAGAATCTCTCTCTGTATTTCCTTTCACTCATTTATAAGTCTCAAACAGAACATGGTCTAGTGATCTCAAGAGGCAAACGACAAGTGCAGATCCTGGCTTCCATATAGGAACCACCAACAAAATTAGTGTCAACTTGGGGGATTTGTGCGCTTTTGGATACTGGTTAGAGCTAAAATGAATACTCACAAAAACGGGTATACCCACTGAATTTCCAGTACCCAAATTGAACCAAATAGTTTGGGTATTTTTCAGTCAGTTCAATCAAACTGGTTTTCAATTGGGTACCCAAAATATTGACAACTGATTACTGAAATACCGACATACCAACAACCGGTATACCGAACTACCAGAACCACACACACGCACACACAATCCTGAAAATTCTCAAAATCCAGGACAATTTGTCCAGAATTTGTCTCAGATTTTTTAAGATTTTCCTGGTATTTTGGTATATTGGTTTTCAATATGTCAGTATTTTGGTAATCAGTTGTTTGTATTTTGCTTTTACTGGTACTCCAACGGTATTCAGGTACTGATTTGGGTACCAAAAAGTGTGGGTATTTCCCATGGGTACCAAATCAGGTACCTGTTTCAGCTCTAATACTGGTCCACAATGAAAAAACAATCCTCTAACTTGCATCACAGTCATCAAACATGCTCTTATTTGTTTTCGTGGTGTTACAGTACAGCACTAGCTAAAAAGTACAATAACAGATGGAAATCAGTGTACTATAAATTAAGAAATCATCATCACTACTAACTTATTAACATTTGCATCAGAACTTCAGTCTTTAACTACTGCCTATATTTAACAAGTACCCATATTTTTTCATTTAAAAAAATTATTTCTAGGTTTCTAAAAAGAGGTTTTCTTGCAAGACCAACACGGAAGATACACTCGTAACTGAATGAGCAAGCCAGGCCATTAACTCCCTTCTGTTTCTTTGAAAATCCCACCCATTCACTTTAAACTAGCCTTGGACGACCTTGAACCCTGACTCTTAATTACTTTAAGTCTCAGGCCTGTCTTCCCAGCACATCTCAGAATCGTGTTATTTACGCTGTCAAAGACCCACAGGCAAGTATTCAAATTGGTCATTAAAAGGAGTAAACAGAAAAGATACAGCATATGGGTGGAAGCATTGAAACTACCGGAAGGAGCACTAAAATAATGAACAAAGTGATCTTGATTGGTATTTACTTCCAAAAAGCTTCCATTGTTCTGTACACTAATCCATTCTTTAGCCTTTTCATTAGCAGTAAAGAGATGAAATTACCTTATAATGGGAGAATATTTCTTGAATGTACATACTGTATATGGAACTTCACTGAAATGAGAGAACTTTAAAGATACCCACAATCCCTGCGCCTGGCAACATCAGCAAGGCTGCATGCTTTGACCATGAGATCATAACAAAACAGACAGGGTTTCCAATCGATCCATTAACTTAGGATGGTAATTTACTTCATAGCTTTATACGCAGGATAAATACACAGGAAGAAAAGTGCCTAGCTTAAATGGGGAGAAATGCCAATCACTTAGAACAACAGGCTTTTGGCAATGTCGATGTCAAAATGTCAAGATTATTTATGGAGATCATGTTAAAAATAAATGATATAGAAAGACATTTTAATTTCCTGTAAGGCATTCTCCCAGGTGAAAATACGAAGCAGCCTGTAGTTTTGTTTATTTTATTTAATGCGTTATGTGTATATATATATATATATATATATATATATATATATCACTTTCATCCAGAGAGATATCAAAGAGCTGGACGATGTGCTCTGCACAGAGAAATCACTTCACATGCGTACCACTGAAATGCAGTCATTCTGTAGCTCAACACAACAGGGGTACAATCTTCACACTTTAAGTCAATGGGAATTGAGCCACCGATTTCAGTAGGTTTAGGATTGTACATTATGGCCACAATCCACAACCAGATTATTCCTGAGAAGTCACATTAAAACTCAAGTCTTATTATGGAATAAGAATAAATGGGTTGTGGATTGCACATGTTTAGTGCTGCGTAGAAGAGCAAAACTACCCAACAATTTAAAAATCATGAAAGATGTTTTATCTAACAAAGCAAGCAGAAAACATTTTTTAAAAAAAGAAAAATCCAAGATTTAGAATCATTCTAAAACATTCATGTTAGCAAATCAGCGTAAAACTGTAACATATAACTAGTTTTAGGAAGAGTTAACAGTATATAAACAGCATTAAAAAAAAGTTATCTTTTTTAAGTCAGACTTCTTATATATAATCATTTATATTGCACATCAACAGCATGGATGGCCATTCATGTTTTTGTGAATTACATTTATTTGCCATGTAGTAGCCTACAGTAGATCTAAAAATAAATACACACAAAAATAATACTGTAAATGCAAACTTGTTCTTTTTGATATTCTGTGATGCATAAACTGGAAGAATCAAAAGGATTATCTTGTATGTCTGTTCAACTGTGAACCAGAAACATGTCATTCTGCAATGACCCTTGGGGCTTTCTCCTCTTAGGATTACCAAGGTGAAGGCATCTGAAAATCCTGAAATTGGGTTAGCAATAATAGCAGAGCAGGTAGTAGTTCTGCTCCACGGGTCAGCAGTTTTAAAGCATTTAAAGAACAAACCCAAGCCCCAAATTAGCAATTGAGTCTGAAGGCACACAGCAGAGGGCTCTTTCAGGATGCACATGCTAATGAGAATACTGCGTAATTTGTACACAGTAGGATTTCTGTATGTGAAAGGGAGGGGGGAGAAAGTCAGCCAACTGCTATATTCGCTCTACAATATTTTGCAGTGTTTAGGTGGAGGCTGGGATAACTAGATGCAATCAGTACTGGTGACAGGAAAGACAGACTGCTGATGCAGGGTATCTTTGCAAGAGCTATATAGCATCATCCTGAAGGCATGTCTGAGATTTTTTTTAGGCTATTAGCAGCATTATTAAAAAAGCTACAGCCTGCCTAACTAGACTACTGACATAGTATCTGCTGGCTCCCAAACACCTGAGGCAGCATAAAAGTTTCAATTCAGGGGTAAGGTTTATGGCACTTGACACATGTCTGAAAATACTTTGAGGGAAAGGAAATTAAACTGCATCTCAATCATTGAGATATTTTCTTAACTCTAACTGATGAGTTTGGTGGTTGCAGCCTAATCCCTGCTTATCCACACACAATCACTGTACAGCATTTATCATGATTAGCGGTCTCTGTCCATATGTGAGCAAGAAGCAACACTACAGAGCTCTGTATTCATTGTAAATGGCAGAATTGCCTAGGATAACAGACTATGAGCAAGACTGTGAGGTAAAGAAAAAAATATGCTAGCTACTCAAATATCAGTCTAAATTTCAGTCAAAATAGAATCAGACCCTGTGGCATCAAGAAATCTGAATATCAGCTGTTACCCCAGGCACTTTAAAGAAAAGCCAAATAGTACTGTGGCTTAGCCAGTAGGGTACAAGACTGAGAAAGAATCCACAATGCTCGGATTGTAGAGCACACTGCAGAGAGAAATGCAAAGAGGACTTTTGATCCCAATATACCTTGGTATTCTTATAGACAAAGGGGGTGATCCTATGCCCCGTGCATACTGCATGCGTGTGCAAACTGTACGCATCTCCATAGGGATTGCATTGTGCATGCGGATCCCGTGCAAGACCAGCGTGGATCTCACACAGATCCCATGCAGATCCCGCTTGGGATTGCAGACAATGGTCAGTTGAGATACCCAATTTCATGAAGGCTACAACCATTCACTACTCTGCAAAACTGGGAATGTCATCCCATCCCATGGGCAGTGAAAGGACTTTCGAAGAGGGGTCTTTAGTGAACTGTTCAGGAGAGAATTCAGTGCACCTCCCATTATGCACAACAATTTGGAGGGAATCTGGTTATCTCCCACCACCCGAGCCTATAGCTCTGGTGCGGAAGTCCTGATGAAAGGGGAAACAGCAATACCACCCATTCCCCTTTCGTCCACTGGCTGGATTTGTACTCTGTGGACATGCTTTGTCCCTACCCGCAGAACAGGCCCAACCCCTGGCTGGGTTAGTTTTTGAGTTTCAGAGTTTTATCTCATGTACAAGGAAGATGCCCTCAAGATTCTCTAGTACTTCCAGGGACTTCCTTTGTGATCCTGTGCTAATCGATTCACGTCTGCTCCTTTTGACTCCCAGAAAGAAGAACTCCTCCTCCATAGGGACGCTTTATGAGAGAGGAAAAACAAAGATGTAGGCAGTGCTTTAAAACAGTAAATCCCAATATAAACGTTAAGCATGTCATGCCAAAAGGTCATCGCTAGTGCATTTAAAGTAGGAGAGCTTGTAAAACAAAAAGCAAAACAATCCAGCTTTACTTGCTTATTTGTAGTGCTGTCCTAGACTAAGTGAAAGCGCATGTGTTGGGGAGCAAAGAGGGTTGTTGTCACAGGAGGTTGAAGAAAATTTTAAAAACAAAATACAAGAAGCCTAGTAGGGCTGCTTCCTTTAGGGAAAAGCCCAATCACATTATGAATTCCATAATAAAAAAACCTCCGGTTTACGAGAATCTTGCAAATTCAATCATGCACTAAAAAGCATGGAAATTGCAAGTTAAGGGTCCCGCCTTAACTTCTGTACCATGTTAGCAGTAAAGGCATTACACAGTCACACATATTGTGCTCACTTACAACTTAGGCTTCATGCACCCACACTTTGCCTTCGTCTTTCAGTCCCAATCCTCTTCCTCTTTGCAGGTTGGGGGCAATACTGAAGCTGGGGACAGGAGGGCGTGAGCGCCCCCCACGCCCTCCGTTTCCTCTTTAAGAAAGAGAGAACTTAGGAGTTCTGGCTCCCATCTCTTCTCCCCCTCTAATGTACTTGGTCCCAGCCCTGTAACAGAGAACTCAGGACTCCTGGCTTCCAGTCTCTCCACCGCACTCTAATCCAGCAGGCTGCGCTCCCTTCACAGGCAACTCAATAGTCCTGGTTTTGAGCCTGTTCTCCTCTCCCCTGCTCTCAACCTTGTAACAGACAACACAGGAGTCCTGGGTCCAAGTCGCCCCTCTAACCCTGTAGCCCTTACTCCCATCACAGAGAATTCAAACGTCGCGGGAAATACGTTTGTATGTGTCATATGCTGGAAAGGGGGTTGCTGTGTGTGTTGCCGCTTGGATCCCTCTCACCTGGGGTTTCTCCTTTGCCCGTCCTCCTTCCAGGTAACAACTACAAAAGGGAGCTGCTGCCCAGAGGATGGTGGCCTCTGGGCACTGCCAAAGGATGAAGTACTGTTGGTGGGCCGTTTGCGGGTCGTTGTGGTGGTGGCGGCCAAAGCCTCTAAACCAGCAACCTGGATTGTGGTGGATAGTAGATCCAGTGGGGGCACAGTTCAAATCAGCCGGTGGGGGAAAAGCTGAGAATCACAGGCTTAGCAGCTTACAACCTGGCAGCACCGCAGGCCGTGCACCAGGCCCTTAGTGGGACTGTGGCGGTGATGGTGGTTTGGTTATTCAGGGAAGGCTATGCTTGTAAGGTAGGGGGGTGTTAGTAAAGTTATGTTTGTTGGGAGGCTGCGAATTTCTCCTGCCCCTGTGAAAGGAGGGGTCGGAGGAGTGGGTTGGGGAGGAAACCGTTTCCCACAGTGAGGGGGGGGGGGGGAAGAGGATTCCTGTGTGTGTGTGTTAGTTAAATTCTGCCTGGTGAGAGCGGGTGAGATGGGGGAGTTAGGGATCTTCCTTGCTGCATGGGTGGAGTGGCTGGGAGGAGAGGGGTCCGGCCGGGGTGGGGGGAGAGCCGCAGTCATTGGGGTCGTGATTGGGCAGGGGGTGAGATCTGTGAGACGGCTCAGGTGCTTGTTGCCTGTCCCTCTCACTTCCCCCCAAGCAGGTGATGAGGTGGTTTGTGGTCAGAGGACCCCTAGCCTGACTCTGATGCTGCTAAATGCGAAGTCGGTGGTCAATAAATCCATCACAGTCCGGGAGTTCATCCTGGACTGTGATGCCGACCTTGCGTGCATTACAGAGACCTGGCAGGACGATGAGTCGGGGCCTATTTTGGCTGACCTTGTTCCAGCCAGGTACTCCATGCAGCCTCAGCCTCAATTGGAGGAATGGGGGCGGTGTAGCCATTTTTTTTAAGGATTAGTTGTCTGTCAGGAGGTATCCAGTGCAGGCCATATCAGGGGTAGAGGGCCTCCATCTGGTGTTTGATTTGTCAGGGGACAGATTGGGGGTGCTGCTAGTATACTGTGCACCTACCTGTATGGGAGCATCCCTACATGCTCTGACAGAGCTGGTGTCGGACGTGGTTTTGCGCTCCCCAAAGACACTAGTCTTGGGGGACTTCAACATACACACTGATGACAGTCTTGGTGGTGCGGAGCGTGAGTTCATGGCCTCCATGGGCCTGTCCCAAATTGTCACAGGCCCAACACTTGATGGTGGACATACCTTGGACCTGATTTTTTACACTGGCCTTGAGGCAGGGGATTCATTCATGGGGGAGGTGTCAGCAGAGCCCTTGTCATGGATGGATCATTAACTCTTGAGAACACATCTCCTGGCACACGTCTGCCCCCGGGAGGTGGGGTGGGGTGTAGAACTGATTTGGATGGTTTGTCTACGAGACTAATGGAATCAGAGAGGTTCCAGAAAGCTCTTGAGAAGTTACCTTCTGATCTCAATGACCGTCTGCTCGATGACCTCGTGGCTTTATGGAACACCTTGCTGATGGAGGCCATCGACCGGAAGGCTCCGAAGCATCCACTCCCTCGACGACAGCTCCTCAGGCCTCCATGGTCTATGGAGGGCCTGAGGCTGCTGAAGCGGGAAGGGTGTCTGTTGGAGCCATGGTGGCACCATTCGCGTGCTGAAGCTGACAGATTGCAACATAGAGCCAGTTTATGTGCCTAAGCCGTAGTTGTAAGGGCAGCAAAAAAGGAGTTTTTCGTTGCTCGTATAGCCTCTGCAAAATCTCATCCAGCGAAGCTTTTCCAGGTGGTATGGGGATTGGTCGGTCCTCCCTCCCTCCGCCTGGAACTGGAGTCATCCAGTGCCCGCTGTGACATGTTTGTGGATTATTTTGCAGAGAAAAATCGCTTGGATTCACCATAACTTCGACAACACACTTATTGCAATGGGTGAACCAGAGGCTATGGAATTCCCACTTTGTCCGGCTTCATGGAATCAATTCTAGTCGGTGTCGTCCACCGAGGCAGCGGATGTTCTGGGGCTTGTTAGGGCCACCTTTTGTGAACTTGACTCATGCCCATACTGGCTGGTTAAGACCAGCCGGGAGACAGTGGGGCTGTTGCTGGTGGGGGTGATCAATGCCTCCCTTCGGGAGGACAGAGTGCCGGGTTGCCTCAAAGAAGCGGTGGTGCAGCCTCTGCTCAAAAAAACTTCACTTGATGGTGATTCCCTCACCAGATATTGGCTGGTCTCTAACCCTGCCTTTTTAGGGAAGGCTATTGAGCGGGTTTTGGATCAGCAACTGGAGCATCTAGACCGCACTGGTTATCTGGATCCCTCACTGTCTGGCTTTCGTCCAGGTTATGGGACCAAGACTGCACTTGTGGCCTTGGTCGACGACCTTCGCCGTGAATTAGATTGCGGTCGTTCAACCTTGCTAATTCTTTTAGATCTGTCAGCTGTTTTCGATACCGTTGACCATGAGATGTTAGGGATGAGATTCCGCTTGTGGAATCGAGCTCAAGCGGGAGGGATCATTCTTGATTGGTTCTGCTCTTTCCTAGCCAGCAAGACTCAGTGTGTGGTGCTCGGGGACTGTTTTTCATCTCCACGAGACCTCACGTGTGGAGTCCCACAAGGTTCCATTCCATCCCTGCTCCTGTTCAACGTGTATATGCTGCCACTTGGTGAGGTTGTGAGATGGTATGGGGTACGGTGTCATCAATATGCTGATGACGCCGAACTCTACCTCTCGTTTTAATCTGACCCAGACCCAGCAGTCTTGGTGCTTACATGATGTCTGGCAGCTGTTGGGGACTGGATGAAGGCGAGCTGACTGAAGTTTAATCCTGACAAGATGGAGGTGATGGTAGTGGTAAGGCAGTGGATGTGGTGGCTCCCATCATTGATGGAGTTCGCCCTCCACTGGTTTCCGAGGTTTGCAGTCTGGGCATGCTCCTCGAGCCGCAGCTCTGCCTGGTTCTCCAGGTGGGGGGGCTGTGGTGAGAAGTACGTTTCACCAATGACATCTGGTGCGACAGCTTCGGCCATATGTTTCAGATAGTGACTTAGCTACTATCATCCATGCTTTCATTACCTTGAGATTTGACAATTGCAACACACTCTACATGGGGCTACCTATGGTGATGGTCCGGAGACTTCAGCTAGTGCAGAACATGGTGGCCCGTCTTCTTATGGGGACGGGTCACCGTGAGCACATTACAATAGTGCTCCGGGCTCAGCCCTGGCTGCCTATAGTCTTCTGGGCCAGATTCAGGGTGTTGGTTTTGAACTATAAAGCCCTATATGGCCTTGGCCCGACTTGCCTGCGTGATTGGCTTACTCTCCGCGGTCTGGAGCGACCTCTGCAGTCCACTGGGTGCGCTCTTCTCAAGGTCGCCCACATGGCCTGGGGGGCCGCTATGAAGAGGGCGTTCTCGGTGGCCGCACTTAGGCTGTGAAACTCCCTCCCAGCAGAGGCTAAGGTGACCTTGGAACTCCCTTCCTTCCGTCGTATCTGTAAAACGTGGCTGTTCCACCTGGCTTTTGGAGAAGGAGATAGGGTGAAGGGTGGGGTGGGGTTGGGGTTTTATTTTCTGGTTTTTTGCCTTCTCTTTTAATGTATTGTTTTTGTTTTAGCATTTTATGTGTTTTTGATATTGTAAGCTGCCCCGGGCTGCTTGGAGCAAGAGTGGTGGGGTAGAAAATTGTTTTATAAATAATTAATTAATTAATATAAATATAAATTATAAATATGGAACAGAAGTGTGCGTGGAATGACAAAAAAACAGGAGAGGAAATGGAACAACAAGGAGGGAGGCTATTGGAAGTCAAAGGATAGGGAGTCAGCTATGGTAAATGGGTTAAACGATAGGACTGCTTCCTCAGATATCCCATCAGTCTTCTGAATCAGTTATTTCACCCAAAACCGTATTATTGTAACTATTTCTAATTCCTGCTGTCATTCCACCCACTTACTTTATCCTGTACAGTCTTTGTATTTTTCTCTGTCATTCCAACCATTCCACTTACTGCATCTGGTGCCTTCCTCATCATTTCACACCCTCTTGCCGTCCCTATGTACTCCCAAAGATGCAACTGTGTTGTATAATTTCACAGTCACTTAACTGGATGTTGGAATAACAATAGTATTTATTTAGAAAGTGGCCCTGCTACTGCCTCCATTCCTTCCAATGGCCATTCCATTTTATTAATTTCAATGCATACCCAACCTAAAGTTTAAATTAAAAATGTGTATAGGACTTTACCCAGCTTCACTGCGCTCTGCGAGGGCAGTGGAGACTAGTGGGTAAGGGGGACAGCTGTGAGCCATGAATCAGCTTTCCCATTCTCCCCAACTGAAATGAAAGGATAGAGGGAAAGGCAGGGGTGAGGGCCCAGCTCATGCCCTCCTGTCCGCAGCTTCAATGTTGCCCCCAAACTGCAAAGAGGAAGAGGATTGGGGCTGAAAGATGAAGACAAAGTGCGGGTGCATGGAACCTTAGTTGTAAGTAAGCACAATATGTGAGACTGTACAATGTCTTTACTGCTAACATGGCACAGAAATTAAGGCGGTAGTCATTTCCATGCTTTTTAGTGCACGATTGAATTTGCAAGAGCCTTAACTCTTCTTGTAAACTGGAGGCTTTTTGATTATGGAATGTTCAAGTATTTTGCTAAATACAATGCAATGGAGAAAATTTGTCTTGCTGGCGCAGTAGAACGTTAAGCAGCATAACCGCTATAGGAGCAGGGCTTAAGGCTAAGGTGGAAGAGCTGCTCCCTTCAGTTTAGAAGATTGTTATTTCCTTCAAATAGCAAGCAAGGGAAAGCTGGATTTTTACTGGTAGCTCCCTGCTTTACTAAGAATACAACAACTTTGGTTCAGTTTAAGCATTGCAAACTTCCAAAACCTGCTCTCTATGATCTCTCTAGCTCATGGCTTGTACAGGTGTCTTCTGCTCTACCTCCCAATGTCAGAGCTCTTTCCCTTGTGCAACACTGGTCATTTTACTTTCTATAAGGACCTCCCCCTGTACAGGGCCCCCTGGCTAGCTCATTCCTTGTACAGATCTCCCTGACTCTGCTGTACCCATGTACAGGACTCTCCACCTGGAATAATGCTGCCTATCCTGCAGCTCTCCCCCTGTACAAAGCTCCCTCACTCAGTTCTCCTCTGTCCAAGGCTGTCCCCCAGGCACAATTATGGCCATTATGCTGCAGCTCTCTGTCTCTACAAGACTCCCTGACTTTATTCCCCCTTCGACAGGGCTCCCTTCCTTCCTTGCAGAACGCTGCCCACTCTGCAGAACCCCCAGTACTGGGTTCCATATTCTGTATCCCCAATAAAGCTGCTCCTTGTAAAGTGCTCCCCCTGTTTATGGCTTCCACTGTGGAAGCTATTTACAGAGGCTCTGCCCCTACTCTCTCCCCATAATCTCTCCCCCCCCCCCGCCTTTGTGTACGCTCCCTCCTTCGGCTGAGGCTCACTCTTAGGGAATGCAACACTCCCTAAGGGAATGCAACACTGGCCACCCGCCTCGCCCGGGGAACCTCCAAAAAGGCTCCCAAGGACAATCTCAAGGGTCGCATGGGCACATGGGGAGTGAGGTGGTCCCGCAGAGTGCCGCACCAGTCTGAAAGGCCCTCCCCCAGTGTGGCTTTGCCAGCAAACACCCACAGCGATACAGAGCAGGAAATCCTGCTCTGTATCGCTGTGGGTGTTTGCCGGCAAAGCCGCGCGGGGGGGAGGGTCTTTCAGACCAGCGGCACCCTCGCGCATATCCTGGCTGCGCATTCCCTCCCACAGCCAGAATATGCGTGTGTGTGTGTGTTTCTAAAGCCTTAGAGTCCTCCCAAGAGGATGACACTTGCCACTCTGCTCCACAGAGCTTCTCTGCACAGGACCCCACCATCTCCCTGCCCCCCTCCTGCAGAATGCCCACTGTATCAGCCCAGAGAACCCGCTTATCCCTCATTCCTTAGTGGGGTTGGGAAAGTTGGAGGGAGAAGCGCTGAAAGAAGATAGATTCCATCCTGCCTGTAACCTTCTGTCTCTGTCTCCGGGATAAACCTCTGCCCTCTTCATGCACCTGGAACCATCCCAGGCAAACCCCAGCATTACGGCCTCACTATGCTCCTCTAATGGGGTCCTCCATTGGAGCCGCAGCCCAGAGACCCCACACTTTTGGAGGGGGAAGGGCTGTTACTGAAATCCATGCGCTCTGTGGTTTTGGACGGGTTTAGGGGGCAAGATCAGTCACCCCAAACGTTACTGCGGGATTTGCTAGCTCTGCTGTATCGCCATCTCGGCGTCCCTGGCCCCCAAGCCAAGGTGCCTGCTGTGCGAGATCAGATCAGAATGACCTTCAGCTCTTTCTCTTCCAAAGGCCTTGCTCTCCTCCTCTCCCCACCAGATCAGCTCTAAACATGGCTGACCAGTCACTCACATTGTCCCCTGGGAGGTTCAGTTCCCTCTCTTTCCCCAGCACTGATAGGCTCGAGCAAGCAGTACCTGCTGGGAGTTGTAGTTCCCAGTATTCAAGACTGTTTGCTTTTAAACAGTCTCTGCATTACGAATGTTCGGAAGCACGCCACACTCAGGATGGTCTGCATAGGCTAACACTGAATTTTCAAGATGTCATAACTTAAAAATTACTAACTGGATTTACAAAAAGTAAGCCAGAAGACACCCTCTGGCAGCCTTCTTGAATTTTCTAAAAGGCTTACACTTCCTCCCAACCAACACAAAACCCCTTCTTTACCCTGCCAAGATAGAGACGGTCTAACTTTTAAAAAAACAGGCTTCAAAGTGCAGTCTTTAAACTGCGATATCTCAGCTATTCTACAGCCAATTTGGCTGAACGTTTGGAAGCATGAACTGCTTACCCCAGTGATCCTTCCTCACAAGTTTCACGATCCTAACTTTAATCATGTCAATTTTATAATAAATAGAATGTTTGGGCTTCATAATGGAACGTGCAACACGCCTTAACTATAGAGTGGCTCCTGCCACTCTATAGTATCCGGACAAAACTGCCTTAAGAGAGCCTTGAAAGTCCACATCCAAAAGGCATCCATGTACCAACCCATTCATTTAAAGGAGTTTAACCTGGACCATGGGGATTCTTTTTGCTGTTGGAGTGTGACAATATCAAAGCAGCTTAGCTTTGCATCAAGACAAAGCTTACAGTAAATCAAAATCCTTTTGCTATCGTACACTGGCATCTGGATGACCCTACTGGTGCAAAATATATTTAGCAGGGAACTGTATTAAGCTCTGGATTGGAATAGATTCTGCAAAATATAAAGCTACACAGCTGTGCTTAGATTAAAACACGAATACACATACTCGGATGGGATTGCTAGCTACCCCATCCTTTAAAGACAAGAAAATTGCTCACTTAGTCTGACAAAGGTATTGTTATACAGAATGTTTACAAATGAGGATGTAGAAGCTTCTGACAGCCTGGGTTTTGTGTCTATTGTAACTATAATTTAAAAAAAAAAATTTTAAGGTCCTCACCGTATAGAAAAATTCGAGAGAGAAAAGGCAAAACACTAAAACAGAATGCTACTAGAAAGCAGGTAAATTGTAAAGCTTTGCGGATGAGCTCATAAGTACATTACAATGTCATTGGCACATTGGTGAACATTATGAAGCGAAAAGGGCTGCTAGAATAATTTAAATGTTTAAGAAGTTTCCACATTATTCCCAATAAAGACTGTGACTAGATCTAATATTTAATGTGAACTATGTTTATATATTAATAGTATAGCCATGTATTAACATAAATGATAATACAGTCTAATATATGTCTAAAGTATAATAGTTTGACTTTATATGTGCTGTTGTTCCTCCATGGATCTAAAAGTACTTGGGATAAAGAAACTGATTCACAGCAAAGCTGCATGAATACATGGTCACACTGGGAACAGAACCCTAGATTCTGACTCCTACTCATGTTGCCTAACTTTGGGTCTGGGGTGGATAGGCATTGGGTTGTAAATACATTTCCTACGGTGAAAGCCTTTCCTTCTCCCCACCACATTCCTTACTGTATTGTGCTTGTTTCTAGATCTTGCAGTGATAAACTCTAAAAAGTGAAATGAACAGAAGTCAAAGCAACTATGCCTGCAAAAGCCAGTAACTTAAAGAGGGCTGAACAACAGATTGATTCATCTCAGTCATGGCCCAAAAGATTCTGTTGATGCGACTTCGGGGGTTTTCCCATGCCGCCATGAAATGACTTCTCAAAACATAACTTACAACTTGGAGGATAGATTACAAACGGGTATAAGGGTTTTATGAACTGGTTCTTGTATGAAGTGAGGAGCCTTGGGCCAGCCACAGTAAAGGCAGCCTCATCTGATTCCAATATACAAAAAGAGGTTCCCAGTACAGAAAAGGCTGAGAAGCCTTGCAGTCGACTATGCTGTCGATATTATTTTGGTAATTCTTTTCTAAAAGAAAGGTAATGGGGCTTTTGAGCAGAGAATTAAGAGTTTTAGCAGTCTTTGTGTCTCCTTCCTCAATATTCACTGTTGAGAATTGGCCACTGTGTAACAAGAACAGTGTGAGGACAGTAATAAAGGCAGAGGTTAAAGATCCACCAGCAGTAAATCCATGCTGTATCTCCTGCTAAACCAATCACTTCCATGCCAACAGTTTTGGAGATATTCAAGGGGACAATGTTGGGGTACTTTTTGGAAGTAAATTAAAAGGCTTAACAGACAGAACACTGACTAGGCAGGCCCATATGGCTATGGGGGTTTAAGCAGGAGAGAGGACACCAGAACTGCACATTTAATCTAGCCCTGGCCCACTGACTTCATTGCAAGCAGTATTACATCTCCTCTGGCCAAGCCCAACTCTCTCTGTCAACTTTCTGTGGGTGCACACACTCATCCCATGCTGCAAGATCCTCTTAGTGATGTTTATATTGGAAAAGCTGAAGCAGCTAGAGCCTCTGGGTATTTTCAGACGTTACGAGATCACGCTCAACCACGGGGAATTCCCACATGGTGATCGTGGTCTCGTCACGTCTGTTGGGGGGAACGGAAGCTCCCCGCCAGATGTTCACCCCCGTGAATCACAGGGGGGAAATCACATTGAACATGCAAACGGAGGTCCTGCCCGGACCATCTGCGTTTGCGTGTTCAATGTGATCAGGGGCACAGCTAGGTTGGAATGGGCCCAGAGACAAGAAATGGACTTTGGGCCCACCCCCCCCGGACCCCACCCACCCATCACCAGAGACTCCCCTGTCCCTCACCTCAGTGTCCTTATTGCATAAAACGGTCAACAAACATACTTATTAAATTAAATGTTATTTATTAAATAAAATTACAGTGTAAAGAAAACACGTACAGTGTAAAGAAAACCCTGCCCATCACCATAGACTCCCCTGTCCCTCTCCCCTCACCTCAATGTTCTTATTGCATAAAATGATTGAATGTACTTATATTATTTATTAAATAAAATTACAGTGTAAAGAAAACATGTACACCCCCCGCCCATCACCATAGACTCCCCTGTCCCTCTCCCCTCACCTCAATGTCCTTATTGCATAAAATGATCAAATGTACTTATATTATTTATTAAATAAAATTACAGTGTAAAGAAAACATGTACGCAGCAACTGCAATGGCCTCTTCCTTGCTTTTAGCTGAAGACCCCTTCAGCTAAAGACCCCTTCAACTGAAGACCCCTTCAGTTTTTTCCCCCCACCTGCTAACCAGTGCCCCCACTCCCTGACCCCTTCAGTTCCCCCCCGCCCGCTAGCCAGTGCCCCCACTCCCCGACCCCTTCAGTTCTTTCCCCGCACCTGCTAACCAGTGCCCCCCACTCCCTGACCCCTTCAGTTCTT
>QEPC01010849.1:634123-666633 GCA_003113815.1 Sphenodon punctatus | reverse complement strand
CCTGCCAGTGCTCCGCTCCCCGACCCAATTCTTACCCCGCCCATGCGCGGGGCAATGGGGGGGCAGAACTCCCCCAACCCAGTTCTTCCCCTGCCCACCCGCGCCCCGACCCCTTCAGTTCCACGCCCCGCTCCCCGACCCCTTCACCACTCCCCGACCCCTTCAGTTCTTCCTCCCTGCCCATGCCCTGCTCCCCGACCCAGTTCTTCCCCCCTGCCCGCTCCCTGACCATTCAGTCTTCTTCCTCCCCCCTGCTCCCCGACCCCTTCAGTTCTCCCTCCCTCCGCCTGCTAGCCAGTGCCCCGCTCCCCTGGACTCCTTCAGTGCCCCTGCCTCACAGTGCCCCTGGGTTTTTGTTTTTTTACTCAGTCTCGAGTCCCAGAGCCCCGGGCCCACTTTCTGCAGCTTGCGCCATCGTCGCTTCAGTGCCTCATATGCCACCCTCATGTGTGCCACTTAGGTGAGGAGGACGCCGACGCATGCGCACGTTGCGGTGGCATCGTTGCGTCACATCAGGGAGGCGGGGCTTCCCTTCCTGAAGTTCAGCTGCGGTGAGGCGGCCAGCACCGGGGGACCCTGTGGCTGTGGGCAAGCGGGGGTCCCATTGTCAGCCGGCGGGGGCCGGGGTGGCCGTAGACAGACTGGGCGGTGGGTGGCAGCTGAAAATTATTTTAATTAAAAAAAATAAAAAATCAGGGAGACAGCTACCATAGTGGGCCGGGCGAGCCCATGGACCCCCAGCCATGGTGGGCTCCGGGACAAACGTCCCGCTTGTCCCTATGGTAGCTACGCCCCTGAATGTGATTGCCCCCCCTCCCTCCCCATCATCAGGGTGATCGTCTCGTCAGTCCCCCGACCACGGCCTGGAATCTGCAGCGGGATTCCGGGCCGTGGTCAATTCCCCGGGGAGGCGGGCTCTCCCAAGAGGGCGGGCGGCCTAGGAAGCATGGGGGGACGAGGCTGTGCGGCCGCACGTTGAGCAGCGCGGTCCCGCCCCCTCCCCAATTCCCCGCTGGGATCAACCAGCCCATCTGTTGGACATGCCGGTTTGATCCCGGTGGGGGATCAATGGGTGATTCCGTACCACCCCCTCTCTCCTCACATCCTTCCCTCCTGCCTCTCTTGAGGAAATCTCCGCTCTGCTCTCTTCATCCAACCCCTCCACCTGCCCTTGACCCCTCCCGCCTCCTGACCTCTATTGCTCCCACTGTTGCCCCCCCACTTCCACATGCCTTCAATCTCTCCCTTTCCACAGGCTCCTTCCCATCTGCTTTCAAGCATGCCACTGTCTCCCCCATCCTCAAAAAACCCACCCTGGACTCATGTGAACCCTCTAGTTACCGGCCAGTCTCCGTTCTTCCCTTTGCCTCGAAGCTTCTGGAACGTGTCGTCTACTCCCGCTGTCTGAACCTCCTCTCTGCCAACTCCTCCCTGGACCCTCTCCAATCCACCTTCCGCCCCCTCCACTCTACTGAAACTGCTCTGGCAAAGATCACCCATGTTCTACTTGTCACTAAATCTAAGCGCCACTACTCCATTCTTGTCCTCCTTGATCTCTCTGCTGTCTTTGACACTGTCGACCACTCGCTCCTATTGGACTCACTTCACTTTTTGGGTTTCCGTGGCTCTGTCCTTGACTGGTTCTCTTCCTACCTCTCTGACCGCTCCTTTAAAGTCTTGCTCCATGGGTCGACCTCCTCCTCCCTCCCCCTTTCACTTGGGGTCCCCCAAGGCTTTGTCCTTGGCCCTCTCCTCTTCTCTATTTACACCCTGTCCCTTGGCAAAATTATTGCTTCCCATGGATTCCAATATCATCTCTACGCTGATGACACCCAACTCTATCTCTCTACCCCCTCTCTCTCCTCTTCTGTCCACTCACGCCACATAAGCTGCCTCTCTGATATCTCCGCCTGGATGTCCCGACGTCAACTCAAGCTCAACATGGCCAAGACCGAACTCCTCATTTTTCCTCCCTCCTCTTCCTCTCCCTCTAACCTGTCCACCTGCATCGAGGGAGTCACCATCCATCCTGTTCTCCAAGCCCGTAGCTTGGGCTTCATCTTTGACACGCACCTCTCTTTTAAACCTTACATTGACTCTGTTGCCAAATCCTGCCGATTCGCCCTCCATAACATTGCTCAGATCTGCTCCTTTCTCTCTACCTCCTCGGCCAAAACCCTTGTTTATGCCATGGTTATCTCTTGCCTCGATTATTTCAACTTCCTCCTTGCTGGCCTCCCTCGCTCTCACCTGTCCCCCCTTATCGCAGTCCAAAACTCCGCTGCCAAGGTCATTCACTCTGCCCGTCACTTGGACCATGTGCAGCCTCTCCTCTTCTCTCTTCACTGGCTCCCCCTTCCTGAACGTATCCTGTTTAAACTCCTGGTTTTCACGTTCAAATCGCTCCACGACCAAGCTCCCCCTTACCTCTTGGACCTAATCTCCCTACGCACTCCTGCACGCGCTCTCCGCTCTTCCTCTGTTCCCTCCCTCACTCTCCCTCGTTTCTTCTGCTCACCTAACCGTCTTCGACCCTTCTTCCTCGCTGCCCCCCATGCCTGGGATTCCCTCCCTGACCACATTCGCCTTGCCTCCTCCCTCCGATCCTTCAAATCCCTCCTCAAGACCCACTTTTTCCTCGCTGCCTTTCCCAATCCCTGCTAGACATTCCCATATACTTACTGTCTTCCCTCCTCTGCAGACAGCCGCAACCTGATTGTAACCAAGCCAAGCACACGCACCTGAGTCTTTGCATCCGCTTGAATGTTTGTCTGTCTTCTCCCCTGTCTCTCCCACTGTCCCCTCTCCCTGTCCCCCCTCCTTGTCTTTCAGATTGTAAGCCACAAGCAGGGACAGCGTCTATGTCTATGTTCTGTACAGCACCAGGTCCCACGACTGGCGCTATAGAAATGTTTATAATAATAATAATAATAATTCTGTGACGGGGCCAATACAGGCCCCCTCACATCTGAAAATACCCTCTGTTTCTGGTAGACAGGGTTCAATTCCTCTCTCCCTGCAGTCAAATGAGGTTTTACTATCCATCTCTGAGAGGACACTTTTGAGACTGAGTCAGTCCAAGAGTGGGTGAAATTTCCACCTAGAAAAGAGGAGAGTTCTAACCCTAGGCATAATAGATTTGGAATTCCTGGATAAAGAAATCTATGCAATATATGTAGTGTTTTGATTTTTATTTATACTTCAACCACCTGTTCAGTATTAATGGCCAAAATCTGGGAGGGCAGGAGCATAGCTACCTACTATAGACTTTTATTAAAGTAGAGGGTTCTTAGCACCTTTCAGAACGAGCATTGAAATAATTTGCCTAAGGTCAAACAGAGAGGACGACAGAGTTGGAAATAAACAGTGTTGACCCCCACTGCCCTGTTTCAACCTCCAATTTTTTGTTTGGCCACAGGAAATACTGAGTCAAAGTGGTTTTGCAGCTGGTGGTTGAATAAAATTCCCTCAGGATTAGTGTTCATTACATCAGAAAACTCTCAAACTGGAGCAAAACTGCAGCTTTTAACACACCACTGACCCAAAATATTTTTGATACAATGAGAGTTTAATGGGATTTCATTGGCTAATCCTTGATTAACAGAGGGGAAACAAGCATAACTATGAAAATGTACAGGATTACTGTACAGCTCATATATATTTTCCAAACACCTAAATAAACCAGATGTTAACAGAATGAGGGAAGAATTGGAATCTCTACAGATATAGGTGACTATGTGTTTGGCTTTTGCATAATGGTACAAGTTCCTGTGTCATCTCTACAGAAATAATTTCAAAATACGTAGTCAAAGGTCTAGAAATAAAGTACCCGAGCATTTCCACAAGGAACCGTGAAACATAAATTATGATTCACTTACTGAATGATTTCATGCGTGCAATAAATTCAAAAAGTTTGTTAAAAATAAAACTAACCAAAGCTATAACAACTCCAAACAACAGATGATTTGCAGTCATCACAAGGGACTTTTCCTGTTTGCAGCCTAGCACTAAATGTACAAGACTAATGCACAGAGGAATTAAGCCTCAGGACAGCCTTGTTAGGGAGCTTTGTGTAGCCTGAAACCAAAATGCACTCAACTGATGAT
Organism: Sphenodon punctatus; assembly: GCA_003113815.1. Classification (NCBI taxonomy): domain Eukaryota; kingdom Metazoa; phylum Chordata; class Lepidosauria; order Sphenodontia; family Sphenodontidae; genus Sphenodon; species Sphenodon punctatus. The sequence continues at coordinate 662,527 of QEPC01010849.1, read as the reverse complement.
TCTCAAAACAGCTTATGAAATATCACATGTAAAATAATAGTTATGAAATATTCTCTCATTTGTAAATCAGTGGATGAGATACAGTGGGAAAGCTTTCAACATTTATATTAACAATATTTTAAAATAAGGAAAGTTTGTTTTTATTCAGTGATTCCGATAACCAAGAGACCACAAAAATTGCCACATTACAAGCAGTTCAGCAAACTAAGGAATATAAGAATAGTATATTTAAAAAAATTACATTTCCAGGTGGGTCAGACACACCGTATACCATATTTTCTTTAGCCTCCATGCCCACTTCAAGTCTAGTATGTTTAATGATACAAGTAAAAGGGCAGAAGATTCATAAGATAGAGATGCCAAATCCTGATGGGCTTGCTTTCTTGAGTCCCCAGCGAGGCAAAGTTTGCTTCAGTTTTACCGAAGTAGCTCTTTCAGCACACCAATAAACAAGATGCATGAAGTCCAATGTACATACTAAATAAAGCCACAAATAGCCTTGTGGAAGAGAAGAAAGAGACTCTCTCTGCCACAAATCCAAGTAGCATCTGTGATAAGTCACCCTATATTTTGAACAGTTGTTTAGAATCAGCAGCACATGACCCATCTGGCTGCAGAGAAAAACCATATAAACATAAGCAACGTGTAACTAAGGCCTTTATTACACGGACGTCACCCACCCACTCACGAACACCCATAAACACCCATCGGATGGGTGGGAGAGCATCTGTGTAAACGTCCACGAGTGGGTGGGTGCACGTTCCCGACCCACCCACCAACACTAGCCAGGAAGGAGCCGGCATACTGCGTGGGTGGAGATGGGTGTTCAACACCCACCCGTCCACGTAAAAACCAAAACACCCACACCCACAGGGATGGGTCCGCCGATACCACCGCGAGATGGCTAGAGAGGCCATGCAGGTGCCCCCAAGCAGACACACCCACTGGGGGAGACGCCGGATATCTGGCCGTGAGCCCTTAAAGCCGGACCGAATCATGACATGGGTGTGCCGGCTCCCACAATGTCAGGAAGGAACGTCTCTGATAAAACGACAGGAACCAGCGCCACAACACATGTGAGACGGGGAAGGGTAAGCAAAGGGACCCCGGGATGCCCAGGGGAGGGGGGGCCGGCCCAACAGCACGAGGGGAGAAACGGCTATTCACAGCACATCTCTCTCGTCACAGGGCCGAGGACACACCGCTGCGCCGGCTCCGCCCACATCCCCCCAGCCCACAACAGCCATGGAGAACAGGGATGGGAGCACAACTGACAGCAAGGTAAGAGTGAGGGTACCCTAACAACCAAGGAAGGGGGGGCCTGCAGGGTAAAACCAGAAATCAACCCGAGGGAACCGAGGGCGGGCAGCTGACAGCTAACTGTACCCGCCCCCCCCCCCCGGAGAGCACCCATACACAGGAGCAACGCACCACCGGGGAGACGGCCGGGGGAGGTATCACCCAACAGGAGCAAAAGGGGGGCTGCGGGACTGATGCTAAACCCCATGCAATACCTCCATCAAGAGACGACCTGCTCCACTGTCACCTCAGCCACCAGGTGGGCCCCAAGCCACCAAGCTGGAAGGCCTCCCACACGCGGTACCCTAAAGGCAGGAGACCCGGGATTTCATACGCGTGGGGGGGGTCAAAGAGGTCCAGCACAACCTGGTGCGCAGCTACAAGACCAGACAGGTCTATGACGCCATCGTCCAGGAAATGCAGCAGCAGGGGTACAATAGGGATGTCACCCAGTGCATGCAGCAGGCAAAGGACTTGAGGTCCAGATATAAGTATATCAATGACAACAATCTCAAGTCCGGCCGTGCCATGTGTGCAATGGAGTTCCATGACGAGCTGAACTGGGTCCTCTGCATGGATGGGGACATAGTTACATGGCACTGCCTTCGCCAGGGGCAGAAAGAGGGCCAAAACTACACACCTCCTGCCCGACCCCCCAGAGCAGGGGGAGAATGCAGCCCCTGGCGAGGACACCCAGGATGCAGAAGGGGACAGCCCCATCACACAGGGGGAGGAAGCATCCCAGGAAACAGGTCACAGTAACGCAGTAACACCACCCTCCGTGTGTGCCCACAAAACCCACAGGGCGACAGGCCACGGGGACGGGGGCACACACGGAGTGGCCCGACACCCGGGACGCCCCCCGGGATGTGGAGAAATACGATTCAGGTAGGAGCATAACCACGGACCACGGGAGGGCCCTGGCCACAGTGACCTGGGCCCAAGCCGAGCGGCAGGGATCAACTGATGGATCCCATTTCCCATTACAGCACAAGGGTCCCTGGAGGTGCACAAGGAGGAGATCGCGGTGGAGGAGGTGGTCGAGGAGGAACTGGAGGCACTCCCGAGGCCCAGAGATCAGAACAACGATGGTAGGCCAACACGGACAAGGGAAGGGATGCGGGAGATGCCAGGGCGATGTACTAGCATACAGGGCACAGAGGGAGCCCCCTAGTAATAAACCCACCATGCAAGACAGGGAAGGGCTGGGGGCCACCCCAGTAGGGGCACGGAACTACATGGGTCAACAGCCTTGGACAGGCATGCTGATGCGGGGTCACACGGCCGCGGAGGAGGGATCATGAGACATGTCTGCAACGGGGTGCTGGGACACAAAGACTTCGGGATAAGGCGCGCAGGAATGGGGCCACCACAGCTGTCTGACACATGATGGGAATACGGGGATCCCACCGTGGTGGCTGCCAGGCACATAGGGGCAGACATGGAAGGGGGGCAGGTAGTCCCAGTGGCAACACAGTATCACCGCTAGGGTTAAAGGGTACAGACATGGCTACCAATAGGACCTATGGGGTAACATTTCATCCCCAGAAGAGCGACCCGGTCCTGCAAGGGGTGCTGCCACTGGGAGCGCTGAGAGGAATCGGGAGATGTGGGCCAGGAATCAGAGAAGGAGAGAGGACCTGGGGAGGGAACTGCTGGAGGAAACCAGAAGGTTAGCCGAGGTGCACTCTGAGGAGCTCGCCCTCACCAGGGAAGTGCAAAAAAGGGAGGGTGATAGGGACTGGGAAATGTTGGCAGCAATGCTCAACCAGTCCTGCACCGAACACCTGTGGGGCAGGCGCTAGACTGCCACCCTCCACTGCGAGCTGCAACTCGGCAGGATCGAGAGGGTGAGGGCCCGTGGCACGCTGGAGGGAACAGTCGCACGGGCCCTGGACCACATGGGGGAGGCATTGGGGACCCTGCGACGTGAACCCCAGCATGACATGGGCCCTCCAGGCATGGAAGGAGGAATGGCAGCAGACCTACACCAGCCGACTACAAGCCGCCAAGCACACCCTTGTACCCCGTGCTGGGCATGGACTCCCTCTAATGGACAGCACCACCTCTGTACCAGCTACGCTTCATTTCTCAATCACTTCTCACACACTTCACATCCACCACCACTCTCTACACGCCACACCTATGCACTGGGACCGGGCCCCAAATATACTTTGGCTGAATAAGCTTGGTGCACATCGACTGGTGCATTACCTTGGGTGTGTTATGCACACCTGGTCAATATCTCTGCATACCAGGCCTAATGGACATCCTCCACTTGCACTGTCCACCTGCACGGCAGGGGGCTAAGGCCACAGAGGGGCTGCACCATTGACGGTGGGTGTCTGCCCCCACCCCCAGTGCCTGTGACATGCCCCCGTGCAATCGTTGAGCGGGATGCATAAACGCCATCCTGGTCTTTGACAGCGAGTGAAAGCCATGGCATCGTGCAGCTGTGCACACCACAGATATGAAGTATCCACTGTCCTAGTAGCTCTGTGCTGCACACAGCCATGGCCTTGGTCTCCTGTCATCGCCTGCGCTGGAATGTGTCCGCCCTGTGCGTGGGTTAGGGCTTCCCAGGGCCTAGCAGCCTGCACACTATCAGCGTTGCAAGATTATCCTCTGGCTAGCGATGCGCTGTTCTTCACGCATTGCTCATTCCCAGCTGCTCTCAGTGGAACTCCACTGCACTCCACCACCCAGCCCTTGAGAAGGTCATGGCAGGGTGTGGAAGGGGCCCCATGACAGATGGTTGTGCCAGGGAGGAGTGGTCAGCTTCTGCCTACATGCTTCTGGGAACACTGTGGCAGAGCCGCAATGTCCAGCTGCTGCTGAGCGACCCCGTCAGTGGCCGTTGGATTCAATCTCCTGTCACAGTACATGTGGGTGATGGGCCATCAATTCAGGAATCCAGATTGCCTGAGAAGTCTGCTTCACCCTCCTCCAACAATCTCTTTGGGGACACCCAGCTGCCATTGTTGTGCCATGGAATACACAGGAGATCGCGGTTGGTCGCCATGACTATGGACTGACCCTCCAGGCCGGGGGTCCCCGTTGCTACTGACTACGCCGCCATCCTACTGCATGCCTGTGGCATATCGCAACCGCGATCTTAATGCCTAGCCCTTCTTGGAGAGCTGGGCTTGCTCCCCCCGATGTTGGTGGCCCCCTACTGACCAGGACCCCTACCGCCTTGGAGCTGGGCGTCCTGCGAGTGGTGCTGAACCGATCAGATGTCAGGGCTGCAGCTGCCATTGAAAACCACCTCCTGCCCTGCTTCATGGTGGATGCCCGGCATTCATGTTTGGGGTGTAAGTGCTCATGTGATGCTTGTCCCGCGCTAAACCCCAATGCGTCCTTGCACCCTTTCCCCTTCTCCCTCTTCATTCTCCCTTCTAGCTACAGTTGTTGTGTTCCTGGCCGTGCTTCACCTGGGGTAGATGGCTGTGCAGCTCCAGGATGCGGTCTCAGAGCTCCGTGCTGGGGCACAGCTCTACGAGATCAGTGAGTTTACTGCGTGTGTCTGGGGCCCTCCCCGCTGATGTCTGTGTGGGGTTCTCCGTTGTTGGGGCCCTTGAACCGTCCTAATGGCTTGCCCCCTCTCCCTCTGTGCAGGCAATGATAGCTGAGCAGACCAGGAAGAGGTTCTGTAGCAACTCCTGCACCTCCTACAGAGGATGCACCAGCTCAACCGCGCCCAGGCGGATCACTGGAGCCGGGTACAGGGTTAGCATCCCTATTGAGGGTGGTGATTTGCCCCAATAACCCTCTCTGTGCTGGCTGCCAGCTCCCTTGTCCCTGTTGAATAACAAGGGAAAACAGAGCGGTACACTAACGTAGTTTTGCTCCCTTATCCGGTTGTGTGTCTTCTCCTTCCCTTTGTGCTGGTCTATTGTGTGGGAGCTTAATGGTGGTTGTGCCATGGTTGCCTGGCAGGAACTGGGTATCTCGACCCTCCTCCCTCTCCCAGTGGTTGTGCTACAGCTTTGACGGACCCTTAGGGTTTACCCTCGGTTCCCTTTCCTGCGGGTTGTGGCCACTCGGCTGCATGTACTGCCTTCTTTTTGGTCCCCTCCGTCCTTGTCTCGCTGTCCCCCCTTCCCTGTGGCACCCGGCTGTTTGGCCTCTGTCTCAGGGCTGGCCAGGGACCGCTACTTTGTGTCTCTTGTCATCCCTGCTCCCTCCAACCCCACCTGCATGGGGTCTGGCAGTTCAGGGGCGGTGCTGAGTGCCATGGCTTCCTTTGCCCTCAGTCGGCCATGTTGTCACGTCGCTGTGCTGGGCAGGGATTCCCCTCCGGTTGGTGTCTCGGCTGTCCGTGTAAACATCTTGGGTGTTTGCTCGGTGTTACCCGGGGTGGGTGTTTGCCCGCTGGGTGTGTGCCAGCCCCTCCCCTTCTGTCTCACAACCCCCCCACGGCGCTATCCGTGTAAACGTCTCCCGGCTCGGTACCTCTGGGTGTGCTAACCCACCCTTCTCCACCCACTTGGCTACCGGCAGCGTCTGTGTAAAAAAAGCCTAAAATACTGAAGTGCTCCAACTCTCTAGAAGGTATTATAAGGGGTTGTTCTGATATGTGATGGGCCTGAGGTAAGAGGGGCCAGTGATAAGTGAAGGTTTTGCAGTTGTCTAAAAACATCTTTTTATTTCAACTAAGCAGTGTGCCATGTTGGCAATTTTATTCTTCTCTGTGCACCAATGTGGTCATTGTGGTATGTTTTCTGGTCTTCAGTATCTTTTTAGTGTCTAGCCTGCTTTTCTCAGCACTCCATTGTAAAGAAGTGCTGGGGTGGTTCTTTTAAGTGTATTCTCTTAACAAAATTCTGTTGCTTACATTGCTATGATCTGGAATTTATTGCTCCACTTTTCTAGTGCTCCATTTAAGAATGTAAGAACATACGCAGTGCCATACTATGTCAGACCAACGACCCAGATGGCTAGACCAGTCCATTGAGCGCAGTACCTGTCTCCGACAGCAACCAATCTCTGTCGCTTAGAAAATCCAACAAGTCACAATGGGGCAATCCGTTCCTGTCGTTCATTCCCAGCTCCCGACAGTAAGAGGTTACGTCCCCCAAAACATATCCAGCAATAGCTGATAATGGACCGATCCTCCAGAAACTTGTCCAATCCTTTTTTAAACCCAGCTATGCTACTAGTCTTGAACACGTCTTCTGGCAACCAATTCCACAACTTTATTGTGCATCGAGTGAAAAAAATACTTGTTTTAAATCTGCTACATGTTAGCTTCATGGTGCTCCCCTAGTTCTAGTACTGTTTGAAAGGGTAAATAATTGTTCCCTATTGACTCATTCCACAACACTCATGATTTTACAAATTTTTATCATATCATTTTTAACATATCTTAGTCATCTTTTCTTCAAGCTGACGAGTCCTAACCTATCTAGTCTTTCTGCATAGGAAAGCTGTTCTATAACCTTTTTGTTGCCCTTTTCTGTACCTTTTCTATTTCTACTGTGCCTCTTCTGAGATGGGACAACCAGAACTGCACACAATATTCAAGGTGTGGTCGCACCATGGATTTATTTTTTATTTATTTATTTTATTCAATTTGTTTTTTGCTGCCCCCTCCTGCCTTCGCAGCTCGGGGCACCTCACAACATTTTAAAATACAACCACCTAAAAACTATAAAACAACCAATAGTTAAGTTATTTTTTAAAAAGTATCCCCCCCCCCGGTACCTGTCCCCCCTCCTGTTCAACATGTACATGCAGCCTTTGGGCAAGGTCATGAGGCGGTTCGGCGTACGTCGTCATTAGCACGCTGATGATACACAACTCTACCTCTCTTTTTCTGGAGACCCAGACCCGGCAGTCTCAGTGCTTACCCAGTGTTTGGTGGCTGTGGGGGATTGGATGAGGGTGAGTCATCTGAAGGTGAATCCCAACAACATGGAGGTGATGTTGGTGGGTAAGGTGGGAGATGTGGTGGCTCCTGTTGTTGACGGGGTTGACTTGGGCCCAGAAAACTATAGGCAGCCAGTGCAACGAACAGTGCACCAGTCTAATGTGCTCGCGGCGATCTGTCCCTGTAAAGAGGCGGGCTGCTTCATTCTGCACCAGCTGCAATTTCCAGACCATCACCATGGGTAGCCCCACGTAGAGTGCGTTACAATAGTCCAATCCTGAGGTAATGAAAGCATGGATGATAGTGGCCAGGTCAGAGTCTGAAACATACAGCTGAAGCCATCGCACCAGATGTAATTGGAGAAACGTACTCCTCGCATATTGGTCAAACCTTCTTACGACCTCACCCAGCGGCTGCATGTACACGTTGAACAGAATTGGAGACAAGATGTAACCTTTCAGGACTCCATACGGGAGGTCCCAGGGAGATGAAGAGCAATCCCCGAGCACCACCCGTTGACTTCTACTGACCAGGAATCAGTGGAACCATTCAAGAACAATTCCATCCACCCCAGCCTGCTCGCACGGGTGAGTCACCAACATTTTGTGGTCAACCGTGTCAAAAACAGCTGACATATCTAATAGAATCAACAGGATCGAAAGACCCTGGTCCAATTCTCAGCGGAAGTTGTCGACCAAAGCCACAAGCACAGTCTTCGTACCAAAACCTGGATGAAAGCCGGACTGCAAGGGATCCAGAAAACTGTTGGTATTCAAATGCTCCTGCATCCGATATGAAGAATGAAGAAACACATGGAGTTGTCATGTAACCAACTTCCCATTTTTATAAGGAAGTGGGACCATGAAATTGGAAGCATCCTAATAATTGTATCTTTAGACACACTTTATAAGAGCAGAGAAAAGGAAAGGTTATTTGAATGCGTTGTGTCCTGAGCAGCTCAGTATACTGTAAAACACTACCCACGTGGCACAGAATAGTACAGTTAGTTGCAACTGAATGATAGAATGGGTATTTTCAGACGTTACGAGATCACGCTCAACCACAGACAATCCCCTGTGGTGGGGAATGGTCCCGTAACATCCATTTGATGCCTGCCAGACGTTAACCACAGTGAACCTCCGGCGGGAATCAAAATAACCACGCTTTTGAGGCTGGTCCGGGGACCATTGCCGAAAGTGTGGTTAGTTGAACCACGGCCCAGAATCGGCGGCCGGTAATGTCTGTTACCGGCGCTGATTCCGGGCCGTGGCCCAGACCACGGGTCAGAATCGGATGCAGTGGCCGGATTGGCCGCTGCGCCCGCCCTTCTCCTAGAGGGCGGGCGGCTGGGGGAGCGGGGCTGTGCGGCTGCATGTTGCGCCGTGCAGCCCCGCCCCAGATTCCCCGCCGGGATCGGCCGGCACGTCTGCTGGCTGTGACGGAGCGATTCTGGTGGGAAATCAAAAGGGTGATTCCGTGACGGGGCCAAAGCCGCACCGTCACGTCTGAAAATCACCCAATGTCACACACTTTACCAACTGACCTATCAACTGGTGTTCAACAACAAATAATACATTTCACAAACCTTTGGCCAGTTCTTTCCTAAGTTCCAGGACAGCACCAAGATCACAGTCAGCACTAGCATATGCATGAGGTACAGTAGATTTAGATTCCGTTAATCTCTTAGCAATAACTCTTCGAATGTTGCTGGCAGGGATTTCTGTAAACGAGCCCTGAAAGAAAATAACATTTTCCATAATAAAGATGAGAAGAGACCACACATACTTCCATGATAAAATAAGGGCATGACAATACACTTGGTAGCAAAGTACCAACCTTAAATAGATCGCAAAAAAAATTCAGACACAGCATTCGACTAACACCAATGACAAGATTAAAGGGCATGTTCATCTGACTGTTTAGTGCTGGCACTACCCATGTCGCAATAGCACACATCCCATTTAAGGGACTACGGTTCACCTCCTCACTAAGGGCCAGTGCTGAACTGCTGGAGGATTGCTCTGGCCAGCTAAGTTTAAAATCACTTCAGTATTTTATATTTGCCAAAAGCTGGTTCGTGGGGGGAAACCTGATTCAGACCATGTCACACAGAACCCAGATTAATGCATTATAATATTTATGTTACCTCTCTTCATAAAACCTAAAGGTTAGTGTCATGAAGGCTGGAAAAAAGGCTGTGAAAGGAGAAGGAAATGAGAGAAATATGCTGACGGGGATGTATTCTTATCATCTAGCAAGAACAGGACTAGTAAACAACTGTCTGTTCCCAGAACATGGCTGCACCTAAACAAGAGAGAAGGTTGCAGATAAGGACTAAACAATGCAGTGAGAAAGGATGGTCTGGTCAGACACCAAGACGCCTCAGAGAAAGGGGGCATGGGCAACCCATGGCCAATGATCAGGCCTCCCATCTGGAGGGAGGAGTAGGCAGGATCCAACTGGTCAGGACAGCCCATAACAACAGTGACTAAGCAGAAAGTACCCCAAATCTGAATAGTCAATGGGAGAACCTTCCAGGCTTAGCACTGACAACCCCGCACTCTGGATAATCATAAGGCAGTCACTGGATAAAAAGGCCAGCCCTAGACAGGAAAGAGGTCTTGCATGGTACCCTCTGACCAGCTACTTAGGTAGCTGCCAGTTAATCGGTGCTTGACCCTTTCCAACGCTTTCAAAGGCTATGAAAAGCCAAGACTCCAGCAGCTAGGTTCCTAGATAGACCTCGATTGGGCCCCTGCCCTGCTCCTCTTCTCAAGACCAGACATGAGACTTCTGACGCGTAAGAACACATGTATATGTATTTGCGTGTGTGTGCTTGTTGTTAGAATAGGTGAAGGCTATTGCTAGATGCAAGTGTATTGGTGCTTTATTACCAGCTCTTTATATATGATATAGTAATAAACATATGTCTATTTAAGGGGCTTGTGGTTTGTTTCATAGTGCTTCTGCCAAGATCCCGGAATTGGGAACTGCCCACTGGAGGTTTAAGTCCTGCTCCTGGTGGAAAAGATAGTGAAGAGTTCCAATTCATTACAGTGAGGTAGTGGATAAGGGTGAGCCGTCTGAAACCGAATGCCGATAAGATGGAGGTGATGTTGGTGGGAAGGGCCAAGGGAGTTGAGGCCCCCATCATTGATAGGGTGCATCCCTCCTTGGTCCCTCAGGTTCAGAGATGGGGAGTTCTCCTCGATTCACAGCACTGCCTGGATGCCCAGGTGGCAGCTGTGTCAACGAGTGCGTTTGGTAAATTAATCTGGTCCGACGCCTTCAGCCTTACATCTCAGGCTCTGATCTTGTCACCATCATCCATGCATTCATCACCTCGAGAGTGGACTACTACAACACACTCTACGTGGGGCTACCCCTGGTGACAACCTGGAGACTACAGCTGGTGCTCACCTCCTTGTGGGGATAGGCCACCGGGAGCACACAACACCAGTGCTCTGTTCTCTGCACTGGCTGCCTACAGTCTTCCAGGCCCAATTCAAGGTGTTGGTTATTACCTTTAAAGCCCTATACAGCTTGGGCCCCACTTACCTGCGGGACTGCCTCACCCCTCGTGTCCTGGGTCAGGACCAGGGGCGTCATACTTGGGGCGGTCAGGGGCGGCCTCTTGGACCCCGGGTGGCAACATTTGAGAAGGCATTCTCAGTGGCCGCACTATGGAACTCCATCCTAGTAGAGGTTCACCTCTCCCTGGATGTCCCCTCCTTCCGTTGAGAATGCAAAATCTGGCTGTTTCACCAGACATTTGGTGTGCGGGATGGGTAGCGAGTGGGTTTGTGGTTTGTTTTTGTTTTTTTAGGGTCGAGGTTTTTTTCTCGGGCCTCTGTTGTTTTACGTTTTTTTAACTGATCTATTCTATTGTAATTTATATTCTTTGTATTTTTATTGTGTTGTTCACTGCCCTGAGCTGCCATTGGGCAGGAGGGGGTGGTATATAAATAAATAAGTCTAGTAGTGCCCCTGGAAGATGCCCAGGCTACTAGGCTAGGGCTTAGGCAAATCTCCAAGGGAAGGGCGTTCCAAAGCCATAGAGCAGCCAACGAGAACGTTTCTCTGTGTGCCTTAGTCATATAGACCTGGACTAATGGTGGAACTTGCAAGAGGGCACACTCTCGGCTGAGCTTAGGGGCCACAGAGGGACGCAAGGAGGAAGGCAGTCCTTTAGATGTGAAGAGCCTAGGCCATTTAGGGCTTTATAGGTCAAACCAGCACCTTGAATTATGCCTGGAACACTACTGGAAGCCAGTGCAGACTCTGAAGCACTAGTATAGCATGCTCCCAGTGACCAACTGCCATCAAGAGGCGAGCCACTGCGTTCCACATGAGCTGCAGCCCCTGACCAGCCGGCTTCATCAAGAAGTCTGCTGTGCAGCAGGGTGGTTGGTACATTCGCAGAATCCCCAATCTATCCCAGGCCTCAAACATGAGGTGGTCACACTTGATGTTGGCCAAGTTAGGCACTGGACACTTTCGAAAGGTAGAAGTAGATGAAAAAAAATCTACAGCTACAATTCTATTCTACTTCCTCCTTCAGCAATTTAAAGTCAACAGTATACTGTAATAATGGCATCATGCTGCTGTAACTGAATGAAAGTTGCTGTTTCAATATACATATAACTACCGATGCAGCAGGCTGTCCTCGTATAGACGTTGGTGGAACTGAAGACCTTGGATAAGCTGAGGGCACGGGTACTGCTGCTGCCGCTGGGGCCAAAGGCACTGCAGTAACCTGGGGAGCAGGCGGGAAAACCACCGGAGTTTTCGGTTTCTGCTGCAGAAGTTTAAGTGCATCTCTGTCAATTAAATAGCAATTTAAAAAAATTAAAAGCAAAACCTTCAGACAATCAGAAAAAGCAATACAAGTAGTTTTACATTTTAAAAAACAAAACAAAATCCACTATACCTAGTGTGCAGCTAGCTATTTAAATTCTGGTTATTAAACTAAGAAATGAAGGGTAATTACCTTTAATAATAAATTCACAAAATACAAATTCTTACAAGGCAAAAAGATACAGTAAATGGTTACAGCTGAGATTACTTATTTAAACCTAAATTAACACCAGTTATCCGAGTTCCTGGCGCACAACATTTGTCATCATCAAAGGGATGCAGTAACTAAGTCATTTAGTCAAGGCCCAACAACTAAACAGGGAAAAGTCTGACCCCTGAGGTCCTTTCCAGCTCTATGACAGCAACACTTTTTGGGTGGAAGGGGACCAGATTGTTCCCCCCTCCCAACTAACCCATATCTCAAAGAAAAGCTCTGCACTGCCCCAAGCCAATATCCTTACTTAACATTTGCTAGCCACATCAACCCAGTGTGCGAGCAAGTCCTCCACACAAATCCCTGTAGCCTAAGGAAAGAGTCGCTGAGCGCCAACATTCTAGCCCTGTTCTCTTTTCATTTCCATATAGCAGATCAGATTTGTAAGCTGAAGGGAAAGCATAAGGGATAGGTGGACCCTGGAAAGACAGGACAGACAGACAGACGATCAGCTATTTCCCAATACTAACAACATAGTCACACTACAGGCAACCTCTGTAAAACTACCATTTTAAGAAAACTGAGAAATTCATTGGCAAAAAGATTTATTAATGGGGAGTTCAGCTTGCTCAATGATCACACAGACCCTTCCTGAACATCAAGGGCAGGAAAACTTAGAACTCATAAATCCAAGGAATGAGGAGTTAAGATATGTCCTACCCTAGGCACACAACTCAAATGTGCACTTGAGCTGACAATATCACTGGACACAGTCGAGTTGGAGTAGGGAACTACCAAGATTCTGAAGCAGGAGGGACAGTGCAGTATGGGAAAAGGAGTTTGGTGGAGATGTAAGGGGCAGTGCAAGATAGGTAATCTTGGAAGCAGGCGAGGAGGGGGCCTAGGGGTAGCAAATACTGGAAAAAGTTTTTAATAGGGATTTGAGGGTGCATGAAAGAGAAGAAAAAGAGGGGCAGCATGACAGGAAGAGCTGTAGAGGTATTTTTTGCTTGAAGGATTACGATAGGTGCTGCAATGTGAGACTAGTGAGTGGCTTGTGCAAGGGAGATTTAAGTGGTAGTGCAGAATGTGAGGGAAAGATGCAACTGTAAGGGGAAGATGTGAGAGGTGGGATTTGAGGAAGTTATAAGGGTAATGTAAGTGTCGGTGGGATGTTTGAGAGTCAGTGACTGTTGTGAGAGGCAAGCTGGAGGTTTTCTAGCAGGGCCAAGTTGAAGTTGTTTGACCAGAGCGGCAAGTACCACACCACCTCATTTCCTGGTTTCTGTGGTTTACGTTTTGCTGCATTCCAACATTTTCTTAACTCTAGGTCAACAAAAAACAAAGCTATGGGTTTTTAAAACAAACTACATTTTATGCAGTGGTTACAGTTAAAACTCGCATTAAAATGCTTTCTCCATTTTAATGTGGTATTTAAAACTGTTAAATTAAAACCATCTACTTACTGTGCCAGTTTCGGTGAGCAGAAGCCATTTGATTGACTGCCTGAACTTTGAAATATACAAAAAATGAGCCTCATGCTCAAAACTGATCAGAAGATTATTTTTTAAAAATTTTCAAATCTTACCCACCTGAAATATGAAATTTCTTTGTAAGGAATTGATGTAACTCAACCACTTTATATGATGGAGTTCTACCATAATTTATACTGTTAATGTCACAGGGTACAACAAAAGAATGATCTTTTGTAAAATAAGCCTGTTTTGAAGTAGAGTTTTAAAACATATTTTCAAATGCAACCATTTTGTAAGACCAAGCTAACCCCAACAAGTTTTCTTTCTTTTTAAAAAATTGGCAGCAAGCTACATTTTGAATTACTACGAAAAACAATATAATGATGTGCTGGAATTAAAAGCAGAATCTTAAGACTTAAATGCATTGGGGGGGGGGGGAGGAAGCAAGCATACATTTCTTAGTAAGCAAATTTTCCTTCCCCCATCTCATATAAAAACAATTAAGTTCTGTGTCAAATTTTTACTATCCACATAGTCTGCAAAAACTGACATGTTGCACCTCACTACACCACTAACTAGCAAGCATAGAGGTACAGTGTAACCCTTCAACTAATACTTTTGACTTCTCCATGCGAGAGGCTAAACTTGGGTTTCAGAACAGTCTACATAAATTTGTTCTCATATGCAAATAACCTACCCTTAGTTTTTGTTTTTTACAATTTACATAGGTAGGTTGAAAAGCAGTAGCCAAAACATAATGAAATCCTTAAAAAAACCCAACTCCCTCCTTCCTTACTACAGCATTGTGGCACGCTGCATCCATGGAGCAGTGCGCTAACTTCCACATGGGGTGGCAAGTATTTGATGGTTGCAGAACCGGCCCTAGCCGTTTTGCCACCTCAGAAAAATAAGTTTTGTTCTTCCCTTCTCACTCCAGTCACCTATCAGAAACACCAGCTGGCAACATTCAGACTAGACACTGCCCCCCCCCCTTTCCGTAAATCACAAGCCATCGCTTGCTCTGTTGTTCCTTCCCCCTAAAATCAAATGCCATCGATTGCCTAAGATCAAATGCCATGAAATGGCACGCACACACAAATGAATGCGTGCTAGCCACTGTAGCCAGATAATGCATATTAAAAAGACACCACAGGCATGCAGATGAAAAGTGCTGAGCAATCCTCTGACATGTTCCCAGGATGGCGCCCAGCCCACCCTTCCTGAGGGCAGCACCGAAGGATTGATGTGATACTTGAAGCATCCTAGGGAGCTAGCGATACTCTAGCACCCCGAGAAGTTCCCAAAGTCATGTAGACCCCACTGCTTGAAGGTCACCACTCTGGAAAAGATGTCTGACCTGCCCAATGGGTTGGCCAGTTCTAGATGCCAGAAGTCATATCGGTATTAATCAGGGCCGCAACCATGAATCGATTAATCAAACCGATTAATCCGTCTAAAACCGATTAAAATTTGTCCCTCAATTAATCGGTTGGCTGCCAGGACCTTCTGGCAGTCCCTAGTTCTGAGTCCGTAGCTTAAGGGAACGCGTTCCAGCAGAAGGCAAGTTCGCCCTGTTAAGATTAGATTTGACAGGAAATATTTAATATTTAGTTTTAAACTTAATATGACAGCCTTACTGATGAGGGGCCCAGGAATGAGTCCTTACATGAGGAAAGAACTCTTGCTAAAGTAAAATTTTCCTGAACAGATGATATGCCTGAGAATCAGGCCCCAAAGAACAGTGAAGCTAAAACAAAAGATTCTCAGGAAATCACAAGGGCCTTTCTGAGCAGATGTTAACAAAGATGTTGCAACCACAAACAGAAGAACTGCTGGAACAGGTGAACAACAGCATTATGCTAAACAGAAGTAGCAGATACCAGAAGGATCTCACAAAAAACTGCCTAACACCAGCCTGATGACCAGACATCCTGACTTTAGGCCAAGCACCATCGTTAAAGTATCCCTGAGGGCAGGCAAACGATGAAAATAGATCCTCCTCCCCATCCATGGGACACACACACACCCCCCCAGGTATCTCCACAAAGCTCCTAAACCAACCAGGAACTGACCCATCAGCCTACTAAGAACCGAGGGTCTCAAAACCCTATAAAAGAAGAGACTTTACCCATAGCAAATTGAACTGAAAGCTAGGATCCACACTTGTTGTGAGTTCCATGGTTTCAGTTCCCTTCCTGACCTTACACACACGAACACACTTCATTGCTCGCTAGCAGCTCTTTCCAGCCAGCCCAGCATGGGCCCCCTCCCCCCTCCCAGTCTCCTTCTTGGACCCTCCAGAATACAACTCCAAGAGCCCTGGACACGTAAGGCAAATGTTATAAATGGGTATAGTTTAGCCTGGGTGTGGGTATAGTTTGCAAAACTACCAAGATTGGTTCTCTGGACCTTTGGTCCCCCAATAAAATAGTGCTGTACATTATACATGGTGTGGTTGTGAGTTCTAGACTATAACATGCAATCAATCCCTATTAATTTGTAGAAGTTATTAATTTGTAACAACCCAACACACGCAAATTAGGCAAATCTACACAAAGCCACGAAAATGCATGTAATTTTAATGCAAATTTTAATCTATTAATTAATCAATTAATTCAAAAAAGGCTTAAATCAATGAATCAACTAAGATTTCTAATTGGGTTGCAGCCCTATTTATATAGTGTAAGCAATGTGCCTGGTGCTGAACAGTTGGGACTAAAGACAAAGGGGCTTACAACCTAGGATGAACAAGAGACGGGAGACAGGGTGGGGGGAGAACGCAGGGAGAAATGGAGATACATTCATGAAGTTGAGAGGTGCAGGTGTCCATGTTTAACTTAGTTACAAGGGAAAGAGGGAGCTCTTGAAACATAAGCGGTCTAAGGAGAAGCATCAGTGAGCAATCTATGCGGATGAGGGAAGCATATTGGAAGAATTAGGTTTTTAATAGGGAATTGAGTGTTGAGGGAGAGAGAGAGTTCCAGACATAGGGGGCAGGAAGAAAGGAAAAAGATGATTAGGGAACAAGAGACTCTGGGGACACGTGAAGGTGTTAGGAGAGGACGACTGAAGTTTCCAAGTAGGACTTTAGTGGGAAGCGAGGGCAGAAAATAAGGCCAGCATACTCTACAACTGCTTCAGTTTCTTTCCCATTAACTTAGAAGTACAAAAATTGCTAGATTTTTATTTCATTTTTTAAAAGGAGGGAGTGCAAAGAAGGAAGTAAAGAAGTGTTCATATACTGGCGACACGTGTCACAAAACCAGTACCATATGGGCCAAAAGTTCTCCACTACACAGAATCTGTAAACAGCTCTACTACACTTAGCATCACACCAAAAAAATAAGAGACAGAAATAAGTGTAAACTTACATTTAAGTACAGTAACACTGCTCATATGCATGTCAGATAGTGTTTTCTGGATTTAGGCCTTATTTTGTACCCAGAGAAAAGTTTCAAAATCACCTATATAACTTGAACCACGATCCACAAACCACTTACTCTCAAGTGATTTGTGGATTGCAGCCTTAGGGTGCAATCCTATTCATTAGAAGTGCCACTATTTACTCATTCCACACCACTCCTGGTTTATAAACTTCTATCGTATCGCCGATCAGTCATCTCTTCTCCAAGCTGAAGAGCCCTAACCAAAGGTGAAAAGCCCTATAATCAATGGGAGGT
Source organism: Sphenodon punctatus (assembly GCA_003113815.1). Taxonomy (NCBI): domain Eukaryota; kingdom Metazoa; phylum Chordata; class Lepidosauria; order Sphenodontia; family Sphenodontidae; genus Sphenodon; species Sphenodon punctatus. The sequence goes on along the minus strand of QEPC01010849.1, from coordinate 645,190 downwards.
TCATCAATGACTCCAATGAGAAGTAATTTCATTCATTAAGTTTTGGATCAGGCCCAAAGTGTGCAAGCTTTGCCACTGATGCAGGATGTTTCAAAGGCTCATGCTGAGTATCCTCTGGACCAGACTGCCAATCCGCCACAGTGCTTCAAAGCAGTGGTTCTCAAACTTTTTTGAACCATGACCCCCTTCCACTTGTCTTTTGTAGTTGAGGCCTATCTCCCATCACTCTCTCTCTCACACACGCACACACACACACAAATGATTCCTCCTAGCTCGGGCAGAGTGTGAAGTTAGGTGCAGGCGTGATGCTACCGCCAGGACTCATGGGGCACTGCCCCTACTGGCCTCCCACACCCCCAAAACCGAATTTACCTTGTAGCCCCAGGGTCCCAGTGCAGTGGACATGTTCAGGGCCCGGTACGACTGTGTCAAGCTGCTCCGGCGCTCCGAACTTCCTGTTAGAAGCACGCTTCAAGACTGCGAATGCGTGAGCATGTTCCTTTACTCTGCGCATGCATAAACTGCAAAGCGCTGCTGGCGATGCCTCTCTTGGGCCAGGTCGCGAGGGGAGACAGGGGAGGGGGACTCAGCTCACAGCAAGGAGGAGGAGACGATGGAGAGGGAAACCTGCAAAGGTCAAAAGTTGACAGAACGCGCTTTGGGCAGCTGGGGAGTGCCGTCCACCGCGTGCGTATAACAAAGAGTAACACATTGTCAGGATCACTTGGGGCAGTATTTCATGGAGCTCTACGGAGAGGCAACCGGCAGCAACAGTAACGTTATATGGGCATTAGCCCGTGGGGCCCTGTGGGCAGGGAGGGGACAGGAGGGGGAACAATGGATGTGTGTGTGACTGTTGTGACGTGTGTGTGCTATTGGCCGGTGGAACAGCAACTGCGGTGTGTGTGCGTGGAGAGTGGTTTGTGTTTTTTTTTGTTTATGTGCTATTCGGTGTCTCACTAAGCGCGGGCTTTTTCTCTCACATGGTGTGAGGGTGGGGGCTGCCTGCTGTTCCAGAGACGAGAGCATATATAAAGGTGACTCCACAGGCACCATTTTCTCTCTCTTTCAGTTCTTGAGAGAGAGAGTTTGCAGTCAGCCAGCCAGCTTTTCATTCAAATAAATTACAGATCACTCTTAGATTATATTTATTTATATAGAATATTTTATTAATAATAATCATCTCAAGGAAGCAAGTTAGGTAGTGCCATACTGAGTCAAACCAAGGGTCAAGCTAAGCTCAGCCTGCCCTGTCTGGGCTCGGGCCTGCGGGTGAGTACATTTGGGACCCGACTGGAGCTTGGCTTTGGCTTTTTTTTGGGGGGGGGGGCACTGGGGGAGGTTATACTAAATAGTAATTATTATGGAATGATATCACATATGGTTATTACATACAGATTGGTTCTGCCCTTTTAGTATATTTTTAATTAATTTTTAAATTGTGAGTATGTTTTAATGAATTGTAATTGTTGATCGTGTGTGTTGTAAGCCGCCCCAAGCTGCTCTGTGAGCAGGAGGGTGCAGGATAAAATTGAAACAAATAAATATGATTGTGCTGCCAGCTGCCTCAAGACATGAATTCTTAATTTGTAACTGAGTAAAGCTAAACTTGCTGCTGTGTAGTGTACTCTAACTTGAAGGAACAGACTTAAAAACCACAACTACTTCTCCTAATAGTAGAAGCAGAAGTAGCTTTTCAGCCATATCCATTAGGTAATGCAATAGTGGTTTCCATGTGATAAAAATATCCTAAGTAGTATCTCTGCAATAACCTTTAATAAAGTAAAGGCTATTGTTGCATAGAGAGATACTACTACTAGTGTGAACAACTTGGGTTTTTTCTTTCTCATTTGGAAACCACTATTGCATTTTTCTAATTAAGATAGATGCATCTTATGTCTAAGGGTTGGTTGAAACCAAATATTGAGCTGCTGACCTAGAATATCAAGCAGATGTTCTGAGGTGAGCAGCTGAATATTTGGCCTCTAGCTTGTTATGATCTGTGCTAGTTGCAATGCATGCTGCAAGGGATGTACTGCTGGTTTCCCTCCTTTGCTCTCTCAAGCCCAAAGCATGTGCAAAAAAGACAGTGGGCATTTTGTGGAGCTGGAGCCCCCACAAAATGGTTTGTTGAAGTCAGTGGTGTTCCCTTTCTTTGTGGTTTTCCAGCCTAAACTGTCTGCTTTCTCTGTGTTTGGTGGGGGGTGATCTAGGGGTTTTGATGGAAAAGGTTTCCAATCTTTGCTTCAATATTCTCGGTGTCTGAAAATGGCCCTGGCCTGCCCTTTTGAAGTCTGGGCATCGGATGTTGCAGGCTTCTCTGTGAGAAGGCCATGCCACAGGTTGGTCCACTAATTAGCAGTCCTTGCAGGAAGGTTTGTTGTAGCAGCTCAGACACCTTTTACATTGGAACAGAACTGTGTGTAGCACGTTTTCTGTTTTGGGACAAGTGGAACTCCATGCTGCTGTTTTCGTGATGTGTAGTGCTAAGGTCTTCACATAATACTGTTGGGTCAATGGCCTAAGATCTGATTTCTGGTTTGTTTTGCTTGCTTACATGATGCACTGCTGCTTTCCTTCTCCTCCCAAGCATGAGTAGAGAGGCCATTTTGTGAATCGACTGGTAAGGACTACTCTTGTTTAAAATGGTTCCTCTGCTGCTGCACTGCTGCTCCCTGCTGGAAAGTAGTTTTCTTGCCTCTCTGCTTGTGACTGTGCTTTTGAGGATCTTGCTTGCCAGTTTTGTGGAGAAAAAGAAATGCATAGTTTAAATTTGGTTTATTCAGCCCTGCATGTTTGGATGCTATACAGGCCTGCAACTGGCCAGACTTTTTTTAAAAGGCCTGTTTGCCTGGACAGGTGTTTGGCTGCCAGGGATAAGATGTAGCTATTAGGGAAGTTGGTCTCGATGGGCCTGGTTTGCTTGCAGTGCCGGCTTGCAACAGGGCAAACCTTTTTTCAAAGGCCTGTTTGTTTGGACAGGTGTTTGGCTGTCGAGGATCTTGGTTAAAATGGTCCCTGTCTTTGCTGTTTTCCACCTATAATGTCTGCTTTCTCTCTTTCGGGTGGAGGAACCTAGAAGTCTGGCTGGAAGGAAGGGTTTTCAGCGCAATATTTGCTGGAATGTTCCTTGCATCCTATAATGGCCTCGCCTTTTAGTTTGGTGGGATGTTGTGGCAGGCTTTTCTGCAAGAAGGCCATGCCACATTCTAATGGCCTGCCTGGCTGCAGCAGATGCTACCTTTTACACTGCAACAGAACTGTGTAGCATGGTTGGGGGTCTGTGGGAAAAGTGGAACTTTATGCTGCTGCTTTTGTGCTGTGTGTGTATCATACAGGGGTTACTTATGTATTGAACATATTTATGTTGCTGCATATGAGAGTGGCCAGGGAGTACCACTTCCTTCTGTCCTTCCACCTTTCTGCACCACAGGGCTCTCCTTGTACACTGCATTATAGGGGTTCAGGGGGCCAAAGGGAATACTGAATTAGTACAGTAACACCTGCAATTCTGTACCTTTTCTCTGCAGTACCTTGGAGTTGGAGGACAGACCCCTGTGTGTGTCTCTCTTGTCTGTGCTACTCTTGCGGATGGCACTCTCATTGTGTTTGCATCCTGATCCAAAGTATGGCAGAAGTTATCTGGATTATTGGCGATTCCTACATTCGCTGTTTGGAGCAGTTTGTCTGCGAAGAGGGGCTCAGCTTTTCCTCCGACAACCAGAATTATAACATCTGGTGGTTCGGAAGAGGAGGAATGAGATGGCATGAGATCCTTCCAACGTTGGATAGGATTCAGAGGAGACATGATGTTCCACCTCCAATGGGAATCGTGATCCACTGTGGTGGAAATGATGTGGGTAACCTCACTGGTCTAGAGTTGGCGAGTGCCATGAGATGTGACCTGCGCCATATCATCCGCTCCTTTCCAAGTTTAGGATAAATATTAAATGAAAAAAATTGTTTCTAAATAAAGTATTCAATGAATTGGGTTTTTTTACTGTCTGGGTTAACTGCATGGGACAGTGGATTACGAAAAATGGATCGCTTTGCATATGAGAAATAATTTTGTTTTTGTTTGTTTACACATAAGACATCACTTTAAGCTGAGGGTCAAAAGGCAAGATTTGGGGGAATGTTAATATCTTTGTGAGAGTGCTGTTAGCGCCAAATCCCCATTTTTCTTCTCTTTTTTGTCAGAGCCTACACTTGAAAATGAATACCGTGGATGCTCTTATTGCGAAGTCATTCACCATGCTGACTTATGAAGAGAATCTGCAGATCAAAGACATGGGACCTCACCATCCAGAACTGCAAATAGAAGAAGCTGCACAGGACAGAGGGAAAGGCTATACACGCAGGTTCCACACATCCTGGTAGGAGAAGTTCTGGTGACTATGTGGCAGCGTTTCCAAGAAGTCGTTGTTCTGTTTTCCTTGCCTGCTCTTTGGTGGTGACGCAGCGTGGACAAAGACAGGAGTCAACAACATTAAGCACCTGTCTGAGAAGGCAAAGAAGCACGATTCTTGTAAAAGTCACCTTGATAACTGCCTAAATCTGTCAGTTGGGAAAAACAAACATCGCTGAAAGACTCAATGAAGGCTACCATGTGTCTGTAAGGAAGCATAATGAAGAAGTTGATTGAAATAGCTACATTCTGTACAGAATAATAGACTGCATAAAGTTCTGTGGTGCCTTTGAATTGGTGCTGCGTGGCCATGATGAAAGCGAGGGATGTGTCAATCCAGGGGTTTTTAGAGGTGCAATAAATTTACTTGTCACAGCTGACAGTTGCAGTCTTCAAATGTTGCTGTAGTGTACTGTCTTCAAGGGGACTTTGAAACCCGTGCAGAATGAACTCCTGGACTGCATGCTAGAAATTGCTCATGACCACATAATTAATGAAATTAAAAATGCAGATTTTGTGGCTATTGAAGCTGATGACACCAGTGATGTCTCAACCGTCTTCCAGTCTGTCATGATTTTCCGCTATATCGATGGCAGGGGTTCAACCGTGAAACGTTTTTTCAGCTTCACACACTTGACAGACTCCCGTGCAGAAACAATCACTGACTGCTTGCTTGAAAAACTCAGTGCTGGTCTCCCAAGGGATTCTGACAAACAGAAACTCATAGCTCAGAGCTACGATGGAGCGAGCGTGATGCGTGGAGAGCATGGTGGAGTCCAGAGGAAGATAAGGGATGTACACTTCTTTCACCCTTTTGCCCATCAGCTTGAACCTTATTATGCAGCAAGCCATATCCCAAATAAGACAAGTAAGGATTTTCTTTCAAAGTCTGTCTGGTATTCCTGCTTTCTTCAGTTCGTCTCCAAAAAGGACTGAAGTTCTGGATGCGGTGGTGAAGAGAAGGCTCCCCAAAGTAGCTAAAACACTCTGGAACTTCAGTGTGCGGACAGTCCAGGTCATCTATGAGCACAGAGAGAATTTGGTCGAGTGCTTTGAACAAATACGACTAGATAGTCATGAAGCCAAGACTGGTATTGAGGCCAGGTCATACATGAACATGCTGGAATCTGACGGGGAGTTCCTCTACTTCTTGTCCTTGTTCCACAGACTCATGCCACACATGGACATACTTTACAAGGAGCTCCAAAAAAACCACACACAACAACACTGACTCTAGGTATTCAAAGAATTACTACTGACTTCGTAAGAGACATCAATAAAGTAAGGGACTCCATTGGAACCCTGTGCTCAGAGCTGCCAGAGAACGTTCGGATGGGCAGAAGTGCACCTAGCATGGACACGCTAGAGCAGATCGCTGTGGAAGTGTGTGATAATCATCATGTCTCATGCATGTGACAGTTTTCAATTCACAAAACATCTAGAGAGTACAGGTTTGGTGCAAGGCACTTTGTTTCAAAGGCACAGTGAACACTTTCCCATCCAAGAATTTAATGAGGCAACAGAAGCCTATCCAATGCTGGAGAGAGACAGACTGAGGAGTGAGCTTGGGACTTCGCATGACAGGTCAGAATTCCGTTCCGCCAAGGATGCCTCTGCACTACTTGCTGTGTTGACCGAGGACAACTTGGACAAATCCTTGTCAGAGGTGGTTAAACTGCTGAAGATTGTGATGACAACACCTCTCACAACTGTTGGAGCAGAACGAAGCTTCTCAGCTCTAAAAAGAATTAAAACATTTCTGAGAAGTACCATGACAGAGGACTGTCTGAATGCCCTAGCATTGCTGTCTATCAAGCAAGTCATGGTCAGGGAAATTCCGGACTTCAACAACAAAACAACAGATCTGTTTGCACAACACAAGGAACGTTGAGCAAGTTTCCAGGTCAGGCGCTGAACAGACCTGAAGATGATCTATTCTGGACAAAGACCTGCACCATGAGAAGACCTGTTTTGCATCCATCCAGCTCCAGGCTGCTTGGTCTTTGTCCTTAAAGGGAGACCCATGCTAACATAGGGTGAAAACAGACATGATGCTAACCACCCTTTAACCACCCTTGGTGGTCATTTATGCATGTTTCAGGGCTGTTTAGGGCACCAATGCAGCCCTGTAACATGCATAAATAACCACCAAGGGTGGTTAAAGGGTGGTTAGCGTCATATCTGTTTTCACCCATGGACTCTGCACCCAAGTAAACAGGTGATGATCTGGACTCTCCATTGCATGAAGACTAGAAGGAGGGGAGACCACAAAATAAGACAACCTGTTTTGGAGCCCTTCATTTCCAGCCTAGTCTGCATGGTCTCAGTTACGTTACAGGGAGACTGATGCCAACACGGAGGCTGGACTATGCAAACAGGAAAAGAAGGCACCACCACCAACAGAACTGGCAACACACAAGGTGGAGGAGACCGCAGTTGCTGCTGCTTGCTTCAGTTAGTGCGACAAGGAGGACAGCCTGCTCCCCAGGCTTCGAGGACAGAGCACAGAGAGGAAGACCAATGGCGCTGCAGAACCACCACCATGAATAAACCCAGCACCCAAAGGGCACCACATGATGGCAATGGCACACAAGGCAGAGGGAGGCATTTCTGGCAGCTGCGAGTGTGAGGATGAGAGCCAGCAGAGGGCATCCCACATTTAAGATAAGTGTGGTTCCTTCTTAAGTAAATTTTAAAAATGGAGTTAAAAAGTTGTCTCAAGTTGCAGGTTTTCATTTTTATTTTTTTTAAGGTAACTGTGGTTCCTTTCCTGTCTTAAGTTAAAAAGTTACATTAAAAAAAAAAGTTTAAAAATTATGCCTTCAGTTAAACAGTTGTAAGTTAGATTAAGAGTAGGCGGTTTTTATTTTAAACCCACCCCTGCCCCCAAGAAGAGGTACAGAGGGCACTGGGAGAGTGGAACCTCTTCTTGGGGGCAGGGACAGGCCCACGGCCGTGGGACACCCTAATGTCTTAGGGCACCCCCAACAATTCATATGGGCTCCAGAATCCCAGTCATAGGGGTCCCTACAGCAACTGGCCCCCCACCACTGTGCCTCCAGATGCAGTGTTTGGCTTTAGAATTTACTGGGGTTCTATAGGTCCAATGAAGCCTGAAGTCACACTGTGTCTGGAGGCCTCCAGAAGACCAGCTGTGGGACCTGAACAGCAAATGGTCTCAACAGCAATATCCCCCTACCGCTGTGTCTTCAGACACAGTAGGACCTCGCACTCCAGTGGGTTTCTTTAGGCTGACAAGTGCTAAGGTTTCACTCTGAGGCCTCCAAAACACCAGCGGTGGGACCTCCACAGTAACATAATGCAATTTTCCATCCACCACTGCGCCTCCAGATGCGTTGCGACCTCAGTCTACAGTGGGGTTCTGTGGATGCCTACTGCCTTCAAGACACGTTAGCACGTAAGTCTCCACTGGGCATCAAGAACCCCCCACTGAAGTCTTAAGTCCTATTTTGTCTGGGGACTGGGAGCCTACCCTAGACAACTAGAGGCAGCCAAGGAAAGCATGAAAATGAAGAAGGTTCTAGATAATGGCAAGTGATGGCATGGGGATTGGGAGGGTCTTGGACCTCATCTTTGGGGGAGAGGTCCACAAAGAAGCAAAATTAAAATGTCATTCAAAATGCAAACATCTAAAGTAATTTGCTTCTTTTTTCTATCCAGTTTGTCTGAGATCTGGCATGATTCCACACCTCACCTTGCTCCTTGTGAACATAGGAGAAAGTAGGTAGGAGCATGGCAGAAGAGAAGGCTGCAGGCAACAAGGAAACCCTTTTCCCCTGTCCCCCACTGAACCCATCTCTTCCCCTGCCTCTTCTCATGCTCCAAAACCAAACCCTTTCCCTCCTACTCCTTCTCTGTCCTGTCCTTCTCTTCCCTTTCATTCTCTTCTGATTCGGCTTGATGCAGGACAGGGAGCTAACTCAGTCCTCCCAGTTCTCCAAGCCAAAAGGAAGGCTTGTCCCAAAGCCTACACCTTCAGAAGACTACAGGTGGCCAAGGATGCCATGAAAATAGAGGATTCGAGGGGTCAGGATAAAGGCAGGCAATGGCAATGTGATCTATTTTTTTAACCTACTATGGTTAATTTGGACCCCAGTAAGAGGGCTCTCTATTCCCCAGTGGCAGTGCTTCACACAGCAGCGTTCCCACCGTTAACTAATGTAATGTCCATCTAATGTTAACCCTGGGAACTCCTTGCTGCTGGGTTATGCTATGCCACTGGCCTACCGTTGCCCTGGCTGTGCCTACCATTGCCCTGGCTCCACCTCTAGGCCCTTCAACCCACCCACTGCCCCACCAGAAGCCACTGGTTAGGTGTTCAACAGGTGTAGTCTTCCTTGTGTCTCCCCTTCCGCCTCAGCAGCTCACCACTGCTTTAGTGCGCACCGAGAAAGCAATATCTGCACTGACCAAAATAAAAGTACTGTACTACCACCTGGAGCTTGGCGTTTAAATCCTTTTACCTTTCACTTCCCTAATTCTATTCTTAAATGAAGTAAGGAAACAAGACAGTAAGAGTCAAGGAAGTGTAGGATTTTCTTGAGTGTATTTTCCAATAAGATACGTTCACAACAATCACTTGTTTCAGTCTTGTTTTCCAAATCAAGAGAACATTGAAACTCTTGGCCTTGTAAAGTTTACATAGTTAAGGTGAAACACAAACACACATTTAGTTATCTGAATGTTCACATTATGGAAAAAGGGATATTTTAAAACCTAATATAATAAAGCCATAAAAATTTTACATCTTAAATATCCCAATTTAATAAGCCACAATTACCATGGCCAGAAAGAAAAGACAGCTACTTAAAATATTCTTAGCATGGTTATTAGAGAGTTTATAATGGCTGTTGCATTATTAATAGATACTTTATTCACACAGATACTGAAATTGAGGTTGAAGCAGCTTTTCACTGTGATTTTCATGCCATAAAATACCATTCTTAACTATTTCATATTGCAGCTAGCTGCTGTGATTTATAGAACTGTGGATGCATTTGCAGTCCATATAAATGCATAATAACAGTAATAAATAATAATAGGGTGAAACCCGATGTGCAAGTTGTCAGCCCGGAAGATTATGTTTAAATGTACTAAAAATTACATCTACTGTATATCTTCTTTTAGAAGCCACAGCTCCCCATAACATTTAATTGCTTCCCCTGTGACTTGCATGGAAAATGTGTGGTTACTGGCTAGAAGTGAAGTTATGCATTGCATGTGATGCTATTCTATAGCAACAACAACAACAATAATAAAAATCTGATGTAGGGTGTAAATTTAGTTTTGTAATTCTGACATTGCCAAATACTTCATTTTTAAGGGCAAAAAATAAACACAGTGTACCTCTCTAGCAGTAGGAACTACTTCACAACTTCTTGGAGAAATTATCATCTCTCCCTCTGTTCCTCTCCCCTTCATCTATCCTCCTTTGTCTCTCAGGCTGTTTTTATACAGATGCCCCTCTTTCCCTCCGCTGGGTGTTCCACCAGTGGGGGTGTCCATGGAAACGGTGTGGGGGTGGGTGGGGTGATGGGTGTTCTACTGGTGTTCGCCTGCATAAATACCACAGGCGGTGGGGTGGAGGTGCGTGCACGCTCCCAACGCATACCCATCTCCACCCATCACCCACCCGCTTCCTCCCACAGAGCAGGGGAGGCTCCATGGGTAGGGCTGTAGCGGAATGTCGCAGTGGTAGCTATTTCCGCTGGAAACAGCGTTTCCGCAATTAGTGGTACGGCGTGGCAGAGGCTTTCATTCCGCTAGTTTCATTCCGCTACTTCTGCAGTTCCGCTAATTTCATTCCGCTACTTCCACAGGCGTCGCAAAATAGCGGAAACATGACATTTTCGCTACTTCCGCCAGCGCCACAAAATAGCAGAACAGCGGTTTTCCGACAGTTTCTGCAATTTTTCCACAATTCTGCAATTTGCAAAATGCTGGCGGAATTAGTGGAATGTCCGCAGAAAAGTCGCGGTGTGGCGCGGGCAATTCCAAAATGGCGGAATGGAATCGCGGCGCGGTAACAGCTGCTGCCGCATCAGCCCTATCCATGGGTGGAGGTGGGTGTGCGCCCGTGGGAACGTAGAAACCACGTTGGCATGTAGAAACCAGTGAAGAAGGTGTTTGGTTCTTGCTTCAGGTAAAAGAAGTTTCCAGCTCTTTAGTTTGGTTGTGATATTCAGGGGAAAGTGTGTCTTCTGTCCTATAGTACAACAGGGAGACTTCCCCTATACCACCAGAATGTTTGTAAATGATATTGGGGCAGGTAGCCATAATCAAGCAGAGGAGCCCCAATATTATGCTAACTACAGGTATGCACTGAACATAGATGGAGCTGCTAATTTTGAAATCTTACAATTATAGTAAAATTCCTTTTTAAAAAGAGGATTAAGTCAAATTTCTAATTGTTTTATATTGAAGGTTTCTAGCACATTAAATACTTAATTTACAAGATGTTGCTTCATGACATAGTGGGTACTTTCAGACATGACGCTAACCACCCTTTAACCACTCTTGGTGGTTATTTATGCATGTTCCAGGGCTGTATTGGTGCCCTATGCAGCCCTGCAACATGCATAAATAACCACCAAGGGTGGTTAAAGGGTGGTTAGCGTCATGTCTGAAAGTACCCATTA
>QEPC01010849.1:545227-629227 GCA_003113815.1 Sphenodon punctatus | reverse complement strand
CCGGGGGGGGGGGGGGAAGAGAGGAGAGATGAAAACTCCCCCAGCACCACACGCTGGGTTCTCCGAGCCAGGAAAGAGCGGAACCATTCAAGAACAGTCCCACTAATCCTTACCTGGTCCCGCAGCCAAGTCACCAACAACTCATGATCAACGGTTTCAAATGCAGCTGAGAGATCTAGTAGGATCAACACGGTTGAACGACCCTGGTCCAACTCACGGGAGAGGTCGTCAAGCAAGGCCACAAGCACAGTTTCCATGCCATAACCCGGACAGAAACCAGACTATGAGGGATCAAGAAAATTGACCCGGTCGAAATGCTCCTGAAGCTGCCAAGCCACAACCCATTCAATAACCTTCCCTAAAAAGGGAAGGTTAGAAACCAGTCGATAGCTGGCCAGGACGCCAACGTCGATGGTGATTTGGGAGCAGACACCTGGGAGCAACACAGTTGATGGTCTTCACCAACATGGAATTCTACATGGACACGAGGTCATCAAATGAGTGGTCATCGAGGTCAGAGGAAACATCCCCTAGAGCTGTCTGGAACCTTTCTGGTTCCATAAGTCGTCAGGTGCGAATGAACCTAACTGGTTCCACACCCTCCCGGGGGCCAACATGCGCCAGGATACCAGCCCGGAGGAGATAATAATCCATCCACTAAAAGGGCACTGTTGACACCTCCCCCACTAACGGATCCCCTGCCTCAAGACCAGTGCAAAATATCATGTCCAGGGTATGTCCCCCAACATGTGTAGGGCCCACTACGCTCTGAGACTCATGCTCTGTCCTTCCAAGACTGGAGTCAGCATGGATGTTGAAGTCTGCCCAGAAATATCGCCCTGGGGAACCGCAAGACCACCTCCGACACCAGCTCAGTCAGTGCGGGTAGGGAAGCTGTTGTACAGGTGGGTGCTCGGTATACCAGTAGTATCCCCACTCTGTCTCCAGCCAAATCCAACACCTATGATAGTCTTCACAGGAAATCTCCTCACAGACCAGGTATCCTTAAAAATAGTGGCTACACCCCCCCACCCCGGTCCTCCAGCCGTGGCTGATGCTGTACAGAGTACCCAGCTGGAACAAGGGCAGCCAATATAGGCCCCAACTCAGTGTCAAGCCATGTCTCTGTAACACATGCGAGGTCAGCCGCCTGGTCCAGGATCATCTCCCGGACCGTAGTAGACTTATTAGTCACCAACCTCGTTCAGCCTGTGTTCACTGCCTGTTTTTTAGGTGGCTGCGAGATGCATGCAACTGTGCGCCACAGGAGCCTCCACTCCACTCACCGAGTCCTGGGGCATCATGGACCCACCATGTGGGCCAATCTGGGGCTGGGCCAATATTTGCCCATGTATCTGCCCCCATCTATTAGGGTGCACGCAGCTTCCGTGCAGGCAAAGCACCTAGAGCGGTCTCAGCAGTCAGATCAGCGAGCATGCTCACCACTCTCCCTGGGGTTTCTACGGTTTAGTTTCACTTTGGAGCGCTCAAAAATGGCATTCCAAAAGACACCAAACACACACACACACAAATAACAGGAAGCAAATAGCAAGGAGAAGCTTCCCGGACCCAGAATTCCCCATGCCTGCAAGTCATGAGGGAGGGGTGGAGCACAGCACCTGCCCGTGTATTGGGCTTGCTGTGTGGGCTGCCCAGACCAAACACGGGACTCCTGTGAGCTATCATCCGTTTATTTTTACCCAGGACAATAACTGGCCAGGGAGACAGTGTCCCAAGATGGTTTCTTCAGGAGCAGCCAGACAACCACTGTTTTAAGGCTACCTTCCCAAAGTCTAGATTGAGATGGTCTGGCAGACGATATGGAAAAGGTACACACTACAGCCTAGCATGGGCAGGAACCAGGCCTCATGTCCGTAGGATCCAGAAAGAAAACATTCGTCAATTACAGTTTGCAGAAATTCTTAGAGACGATGCAGGTGAACACTGTTTAAAAGTATCTACTTCTTTTCATAAATGTTTTAAAAAAGAAACGCCATACATAAAGAAATATCAGTTGGTCCTTCAAAACCAATGGTGGAAGATGTATTTGCTAAGTAGACTGACACAAGATTTCTCTTCGTCCCTTGCACATTTTTTTTGTTTAAAAAATCACCCTTTGGCAGAGTATGCAACATCTGTGTGTTTTATATTTGAGTAACAAATTTATATGCCAGATATGGGACTTTAGTCCTTTTAAAACATACCACATGCGCTATCCTCCATTATATTTTGGGACTTTTTGTCCCTGGACAGTTGCAGAATAAACAGAGCTAGCAACACAATAATGCCAAATACTGTGCATGTATTTATTTTCCTGCAAGCAGACTGAAAGTTGCATGGCTGAAAATAAAACAAAATAAATAAATAAATCACACTGGAGAGGGAACTATGGAAGCCTAAAGGAAGGCAGTCCTCTGCCTTCCTTGAGGGGAAAACTAGGCCGCAGACCTCAGTGGCAGCTTAAGAGGCAAGCTTGCTGCCTAAATTTCACCTACACTACTAGCTCACAAGGCTCAAGAACAAAAGAACTCAAATCCATGTTGAGCTTCCTGTAAAGAACACAGACAAAGGTAAAAAAAAAGCCTACAAGGGGTATGGATCATGTTAATCCCACCATCACTTATGTTTTAAGGTGCATTTCACAGGGTGGAATGAAGCAGGAGCAAAGGCAACAGTTTGCTGGAGAAAACAGAACACAACTGAAGATTAACCTACGTGGCTGGTTTCACACTTCTTGTGCTATGGTTTCCAATATTTACTATATTAAGCATATGGCTTGCTTTAAAATATATTTCAGTGTGCTCTGTTGCTGTGGTCTGTCTCCATGATTGATTCCATATTAGCTCTCATGAAAAAGAAGATCCGAGTTGCTTAACTTAACTAAACAGCACAGTACGTAGTTTGCCACCTGTGCTTCATGGGAACGTGCAACATTTCATCCCCAGAATTGCCAGCTCACAAATATCTGCAAACATCTCTTTCTAAAGTATGTAGTAGTGGTGTCTACAAGTATTTATAATCATTTAAAATAATAGTTAAATAGCACTCTGTATCTTTAAAATGTCATTTGCAAGTCAACTTCTTTTGTACAGAAGAAAAAGATTTTTTTAAAGACATTTGTGTAACTGTAATAATTATCTTCCTAGCAAAATCTATGGTACATCTCCATGACAACTAGAGAATGTTAATTAGATAGCTCAGTGTCCCAGGGGGTTCCCACCTGCCATGGACTAGTTACACACCATAAATTACTGCTACACTTATATAATTACAAAGCTTCCTGATAATGTGCTGTTATTACAAACGATAGAACACCCATAAAACTAGATGTTTAATCCAAATCAGACCATGGCATGAAGACAGAGGTTTTTCTGCCCTTCGCTCTTTCCCGTTTATTCCTGTTCCTACAAATCTTAACAAGCCTTGTCATCTTGGGTATAGGGTTTCAAATTGTATGGAGCAAACACAGGAGAACAGCTCAACAGGCTTTGTGAACAAAGCTCATCTAGAGAGCAGGCAATTTTTACCCAGAAAGATTTTTTGCTTCGTTGAAGCAATTCTCCTCATTCCCACTCCACAGACCATTTGACAATGCACCATTTCAGCTGCAGAAGTTTCTGTTTCAATTATAGCACGCAGCCACATTGGTGTAAAGGGCACCGAGTGTCTTAATGAAAACCACCTCATCACAAATAGAGCAGTGGATCCAAATCTGATGAAGAGCACATGAAAAACCTCAAGATCCTCACCTCATCAGGAAACAGAAATATTCTGAGCCAGAACACGGAGCCCCACACTTTCAGACATCAAGGAAATTCAGATATAATTTTCATAGTTTTGACCTATCTGCCTTAAGAAAAAGGGAAGGGGAAAGGAAAGAGTCCTGGAACATTCAACCAAGTATTTTTTCTAGTGAATACTGGTATCAACGGAAATCCCCAAGAAAGAAGCAGGTGTCCTAAGTCTCCCATATATAGAACCATTAAGGAAGCCTCCAAGGCTTCCTCTGGGTCCCAACACCCACAGAGAAGCACAGCTGAGTTGTCAGTCATTTTGGTTTTGTGTTGTAGGATAAGAGCAGAGCCTCACTGACTCTCCCAGGTGTCACATAGCTGGACAGTTCCACCACCAAAGAGGTAAGAAGTCTGAAGCAAGGGACTCGGTCCATCTCTAGTGGACAGGCTATTCCACACAACGCAACAATTAGCTTCCTTGGGCCCCGTTTCTGTTTGAGGCTTTGGGGTACTACCACGATACAAAAACAAGACCATAACAAGTAATGAATTTTTCAAAAACTTGAGCTGTCTGCTGCAATCTAACAACTAGTGATATTCTTTCAAAGCAATTAAGACTGTCAAACTGACTAGTTCAATCTGGTCTTCTCCTGCAAATTTGTATGCTTTTTACCTTACCAGCTCTCTCACTACACAAGATTAAAATTTGTTTACTTTGGCTTTCTGAACATGAAGTTACCCGTACCAACTTAAAACAAATTTCCATTAAATGCAAAGATACAACAAACACAAAGAACTTCTTGGGGTACTTCTTCAATCAACCAAGATTAGCCAATGTCCGAGACAGGTTCTGGGATGGACCATTTGTCTGACCCAGTGTGGCACTTCTTATGTTCTTAACTGTGTGCATAGGCTCCCACAAACAAAAGTACTATCTTTTTACAATAGATCCCCAAATCAGCTCCCCACATCTATTCTGTTTACCTAAAATCATTCCCATCACTCAACCAACAGTGGCTGGACTAAGCGGCCCTTGAGGTGCCTTCCAACATTATGGTTCCAACTCTCGGGGGGGAGATCAGCAAAAACAGAAGGATGCTTCTATAAATATCTCAAAACAGATGCTTAGAGGAAGAAGAAAGTTTGAATTAGTTAGAACATTAGTGTTAGCTCATACATACTCTTTTGTGAAGACTCCTCGAGGCCCAGAGGGAGTACTATGGCTTGCATCGAGACCATGCGTCTCCAGGATGATCCGAGCAGCAGGACTTAACCGAAATCTAACAGACAAGGGGGCGGGGGGAAAAGGGGGGGGGGGGGGGAAAATCAGCCAAACAACTGAGTTAGGTTACTGTATTTTACAGATCATATGTTCACAGGGACGGTTTACCACACATAATAGAGCAGCAACTGAAGATGATGCAGTACAAGTCACAGGGTGAGAGTGTAGCAGGGGGTCTTCCCAGGGCCACACAGGGGTGCCTCTAGGGAATTAGCTCACCCCACTGCCACGCCTATTCAGCCTGAGCCTCGGCTGAACCCCCCTCTAAGGGAGGGGGTACCCTCCTATAGGACCCAACACACAGTCCAGAGGGTATCATATACACAGTCCTTTATTTGTACAGTGTATACAATCCCATGGCTGCTGGCTCAGTTGCCTCCACCCTGCAGGGCCAGGTCAGTCTCTCACCAGCTCAGGAGCAACACAACCTCAACCCCTGAAGTCCATCCAGCAAGGCCTCAAAGTCCCAGGCTCTAGCCAAGCCCTCCCCAGGCATGAGGCTCCCTCCTGGGCACAGCCTCCTCTCAGTACCTGGTTTCCTCTGGTTCTCCAGCCCTCAGCACCTTGGAGAGTATAAAGTGGGAGGGCTTTGTTAGGGAGATGTGGTCCGTTCAGCTCCCAGACAGACGCCTCTCTGCTCTCCTTATGTACAGGCAAAGTGGGCGTGGCCAGGCTTCCTTTCCTCAGCCTTAAGGGGCCAGTATCCTGCACAGTCTGTCACAGGTTCTCAGCCTGTTTGCCTCACAGGCTGATCTGCCATGCCCCTATGTGTGCTAAGCCCTCTCGTTGGCCCACGCAGACACCTTCTTAAAGGGGGAGCAACCTCGCAGGACTGTTCCCTGCTACAGGGTGTATGTGCAAAGGTGTTGTAAATTTTGAAATTATTCAAACATTCCCCCAAGTGGGGAGCCCATACAGAGCACAACCTGTGTCATGGTGGTAGGTGAAGGACATTTGTGAGTCACAGAAACCCCATTCACATACAAAACCCTCCCCTGCACTGTGGAAATCAGCACAGGTTGCATTCCTATTGGGTCTCTTCTCAGAGAAGCGCTGTGGGGATGAGCCCTTAATCTCCGAGCTGTTCTAATCTTGAAGTTGCAGCATGCATTGGCCCCAATCCTAAACACACTTTTGCATGAGCAAGTCCCATTGATTCCAATGAGACCTGCTCATGTGCAAATATGTTTACAACTGGGCCCAGTGTCTGTTCCTCTAAGTCCAATGCGATCTGCACATGGGTTGCTCCAATTTACACTAGCCGATAGCATCATCATTTATATTGCACTTTCAGTGTTCTAAGTGCTTTAAAATCTATCACTAGTTCATCCTCACAACCCATTATGTGATGTAGGTCATTATTTGGAATGCCAAAATTACTTCTAACTATCCCAGCCTATAGGTGTCCCAGGTATAGCCTATCCTCTGTGACAACAACAGGGTTGATTATAGATGCTACCTTCAGGCTCAATTTTGCTTTTAAGCATTATTTTGCGAGACAGATTCTGAAAGTGCAGTGGATCACCTGGAGTAAAAAAACGATATGAATTTATGCAAATAATTCTATCCTCATTTTCTGCTTCACAAATTCTAATGGCGATTCCTCCTCCTCAAATGTTTTAAACTGAACCTTACAACAGCTAAAGATTTATCTGTGCCGTTTTGACCCATGCAGGATATGCTAAATAGCAACTCTTCAAATGGAAGCAAAATGAACCATAGCATGTGCAGTGTCCAGCATGTCTGAACTCCATATGAGTGCAGAATTCAAAGCTTACTTAAAAACTCAAGTCTTTAATTTAATCAAGTAATACATTAGTGTTAAGTTGCAGAGCATTCACTTAATGAAGTGAATGCTCTGCAACTTGACATGGTAGAGGTGGCATGAGAAGATTTCATCTGGGTTCAGGAACTTCTGAACTCCTAAACATTTTTTTAGGAAACATATAAGAGAGCAACACCAACTTGCTGAAACCAAGCCTGCTTTCCTCCAGATTCCCAATTCATGTTTTTCAGAAAAAGTACCTTACATTACATAAACTTTTTGACAGCACACAAGTGCTAGTGAGAGGTTGGCCTTGTATCACACCACGAATTCCAAGTGTGGTATGAAACAGCTTGAAAAGGAGTTGTTAACTGGATCTTAAATCGGCTGTCTTACATTTGCAATTAGGATACTCATTGCAACAGCTTTTGTCCTAACTTTCTTAAGTGTCAAAACTCTCAACTTACTTGCTTAAGTGGTTTTCTACATGTCTTTCCTAACAGTAGCAGCACAGCCTGAATGCCAATAGCAAAAATCAATACAACAAACAAATCACGCAAGAGATGGGTGGGGGGAGGGGATGATGAAGACACTGAATAATAGCATACCAATGCTGACTACCAGCAAGTCATACTTCCCCAAAGCACTCATTTGACAATTCTTTTGCTTCCAAGGCCAGAACTGCCATATGCCTTAAGTGGTACTGAATTACAATAAAGTACACAGCTGCCACCACAGTGTAGCTAGGATTTTACAATGCATGTCACAAAAACCAGACAGAGTTAAAATAATAATTATGAAACAGGATGAAGTTATTTCAGCAATTCTTGAATTTTATGTATCAATTATTAAAAGGCAACTGCTATTTCACTATTCTTATTGGTAGCCTCACTCAGCAGGGCATTTATGCTGCTCTCTACTGTGGCATATGTACCGTTACATAAATCCTAATAGGTATTCTTACTGTAGGAATGCTAAATATTTATTCCTCTCCAGTTACCAGATGCAATTATGGCATTTTCTTCCTACTAATATTCAATTTCTGCTTTGTACTAATATTCAGTTTCTAGAACAAAATGCCTTGCACATTTTTGTCTTGATGGCAATAAGGGCTTATGGTTATTTCTGGCTTCCGTTGAAGTGAGTTAAGTAGGTGGGAGACACCTACTAACAACACTCCAACTCTCAGTAATCTCTCCCTTGTCGCTGCGAGTTTCGTCATCCTTTAAAACTTCAATTATCAGAAGACTTTGGTCACGTAGCCAGCTGAATCTTGATCTGAGAGACAAGAAGAGCTCAGTGAAATTAAAAAGCTTGCATATCCTCACCAACAGCAGTTCGTTCAATAAAAAATATAATCCAAAAAATTCTGGAAATGTCGGGTAGGAGTTCCCCCATGCTTAACGTCACAGAATCAGTGTTGGAGGGTACCTCAGAGGTCATCTAGTCCAAAACCCTACTTAATGCAGGAAAGCCACGTCTGTGGCCCTGTACAGCAAAAAGCTAAAATGAAGCTTTGAAGGAGTTCAGTGGTGGAAGAGTAAAAAGGTGGCTAAAATGAGGCTTCAGGAGATGCTGAGGGATTTCATAGACCAAGCATTGTGGAATAATGTTCCAGCATTGCACACTGGAAAAAAACACAAGGAATGGAAGAATGGAAGAAATGGAAAAGGCTGTGTGGTAGGGCTAAGCAGCAGAAGATGGCTGGTCCAATCCAAAGAGATGGGGAAGCCTTGCGCTGTTTAAGAGAAGGCAGGTTTGAACAGAAGTGTAGATGGCCCTACACAGATTTACAATAAGGGTAGATGACAGTTTTTATAGTAGGGGAAGTTAGGCAAGTCAAGAAGGATGGCAGGGTGGCAAAAACTACTCAGCAAAGTGCATCGCTGAAATGGGAAAAGGAGAGAATGCATTTGAGGTAAGAAGACCTCGGGGGAAAAAATGGAGACATGCAGGCTGAAAATCCTGGTGAATGTCAAGGGTGGGGAACCTCAGCTCCAGAGGCCAAATATGGCCTGCATTTCCAATTCCTGGATCTGCCCCCTGAATCTACTCCCTAACCCCAAGCACTGAAAAACTGAGCTCAGGATAAGGAAGCAGAGAGAAGTGTTTTCACACAAGGATAGGGCACAGATCTATGCTCTGGACCCTCCTCTTCCTGAGCACACCTCTTAAGCACTCCCTAACCACAGCTTCTATTGGCCCTTGGAGCTTATACTTATTTTCAAAGTAGCCCCACCCCTTGTGTAAGTAATACGTTGCTCACTCGTGTTAGCAATAGATGTAAGGAGGACAATGATAGATGTCCAGTGTGAGGAATATGGGGATCATTCCACCATTTTCTTTCAGCTGGCAATACACAAGGTGCTGAAGGTTACTGCAGAGGGAGAAAGAAAAGAAGTATTTTAAAAGACAACTGGAAAGATGGGGTTGTGGTGAGAACTGGCATGTTATAGTTGAACTAGCTTGGTTTCAGTGCTGCATTTCATCAGATATTGTGGTGACTCAGCTTCATCCTTATAAGACCATATGCGGTGAGAAAAGAAAGATAGAAAGATTGATTGGGGAGCTGACAGTTGTATGTGAGGAAGGTATAAAGGGCCGTGCAGTAAGGCACTAGGTTATGTAGGTAGGCTTAGAAGCAGATCTGACAAGAGATGGAACTGTGGGGTGACCCTATCTGAAGCAAGTGTGGAGGCATTTCTGCGAACTCTCTGTAAGCCTCTCTCAAGCTAGTTGGTCTGATTGGTTATTAAGAATACTGTTAGGGATGATAAAACCACATCCATGTTGATTTGGCAGATGTTTGCAAACCCCACAATGCAGCAAATTACTGCACACTCACCACCCTGAGAAGTCCTGAGCTTAATGAGCTGACCCATTTCAAGGATTTCAACATGTGTTAACATGAGTGGTGCAGAACAAGGCAACTGGAAGCCGTTGACTTTTTCTCAAAGTAAAACTAGGGGACACCATGGTAGCAGGGTTTTTTTGTTTTTTTTAAAGTATTTTTTCACACAATGCACAATTAACCTTATCATGCAATGTTGTGAAGGTCAATCGCATAATGGGGTTCAAAAAGGACTTAACAAGTACTAGAGGATAGGTCCATAAAGAGCCATGTTGATCAGGGAAATGAGATCTCCGACTAATGGATTACTCTGGCCAATTTTGGAGATAGTCTACTGGGCTGGATGGATGACTGGTCTGACCCAGTATGGCAATTCTTACCAGTCTATTCCCTCATACAGAAAAACAACAAACAAACCTACTATATGAATTGGAAGCCTCACAAGTAATGTATAGCAGAGTCATGGCTTGCCTACTATAAGTCACACAGAATCAGGGCCCTCAGAACTGCCCCCTTGGGCTTACCTCTCCCTTTGGTTGTTCCCTACAGCAGTACTGCTTCCCCAGCAGTCCCTATAACCAGGCACTTGCAAAGTTCTTTGTCAGACTTCCCCAGCTCTTAGTCTCCAGGACAGGCTTTCCCAGCTCTGTGCCTTCCCCAAGTCTAGACAGCCAACAATTCCCTTCTGGCTGTTACCCCTCAGCAGGAGAGCTTCCTCCAAGTTCCTGCTTGTCCTGTGTTCCTTCATCTCTGAGCTCTCTCAGACTTGACTCTCCCTCTGCCATGCCCAAACTCAGCTTTCCAATAAGGCACTGTCCTCCATCTTATGGAGAGTCTGTAGTCCTGCTTCCCCTGCCTTTGTGTTGATGGCTAGCTCCTTTAAAGGGCCTGAAGCCCCCACTGGCTCTGTCCTGCCACACAATACATTACAATTTTAGACAGGAAGTGCTCATCTCCGATATACCTCTAGTGATACCAGTGAAATTATACCAGGGACGAATGGCAGTAGGCTCAGCCTCACGCTGAAAGTGCATTGGGAAGTACAGAAACTCACTGTAGTTTTCCAGGCTTGCGTTCCATTTTGGTAGGTGCTGAAGCAGCAGATACTGCTGGTGGGGGAGTGGACACAGCTGCTGGTGGAGTCAGGGAAGATCGATCACCTGTGTCACTTGGTACTTCAACTTGCTTCCAGTCCTGTCCTTCTTCTACCAGCAAGCCAATTAGTGTGCCCAGACGCACACTTTTACTGCCTTCTTCTTTCTAAAATCCAAACACAATGAGGATGTTAATTAAATTATACATAGTACCATCTCATCTGAAAACAGTAATGGGAAAGTTCCAGTCATGCTGTTGACATTTTATCCTGAGAGAACATCCTGTTTTGCTCTTGCAATTAACTAATAAATCTCAGGATGATAAACAGTTGACAGTGAGAAGCAAAATGAGGCGTTAACCTCTGCCATAACATTTTCTTGATGCAAGAACCTGAAGCTAGTTATCTAAATCCATAAAGTCAGTGAAAACTGCATCACGGACACCTCTGGAAATGTCGTCACTTCAGCTGCTTAAAGTTAGGCACCGAAGTTTGAAAACTTAGGTCTTGGTATCCAGAGTAGACCAAATTCTCAGTTTGGGCAATTACACTGTGCCCATAACATCCCCCACCCCCTTATAAATGCACCCAACAGAGCAGCTAGGTGCTTGAACACTCACATCATCAGTTAAGCAAGCTAACCCTGGCAACAATTCCATAAAGAAAAGTTATTGTTTGCTTCCCATCCTAGCGGCCACTTCAGTTCTACTTAGGCAGAACGGCTGCTGCATTTCACCCACAAAATAACAATGGGTCTTTGGAGAGCAAATTAACTCGTACTAAGAACTGGTGGATTTGGGACCTCAGAACTAATAGCTACTGCAACTTATTCTCTCTCCAAATATCTTGATCCCTTCTAAAGTGACAAGCTGAGATTTGTTGGGCACATTTGAATATTAATCATCTTGTGGAAAGGAAGAGAAGACATCTCCAGGGGGTCACGTTGGGCAGAGACTGGGGTGTAATCAGACTATAAATCCTACTGAATATTAGGGGGGAAATTACATGAGACATTGGAAAGAGACAAGGGTCTTTTATTGCAACTAGAGGCTAATCAAAGCATCTTGGTCCTTAGTGAAGCTTCCCCTGCCTCCCTCTTCATATACCAGCTTTCCAAACAAAGCAAGTAGCACATGGTGTCAAACTAATTTGTGAATGTATAAAGTTCATATGAAAGTGTAACATAAAATTCAAAAATAACCAAAACGTTTGAGAAATATTCTGAATTTTGTGGTCAAGAAAATTAAAAAAGCAAAAAGTATTGCTCAATTACTGTAACAGGGTTGACAGAACAGGCCAAGGGGTTAGGTCTGAAAATTGGTTCCCCATTAATTTTAACAGAGAAAAAAAAGTCAAAATTTTCCATAGTGGAAATTTTTTTCATAGCACTAAAGTCTTTTAAAAAGCCAAGGATTTCAAAGCTCTCTCATTCTGCTTCTCAAAGGGCTATGAACTGGAACAGTCAGAACAGAACAGTAAAACAGTGCTAAATGAAAAAATGGTTACGTAAAAGATAACTGATTTTAAAAACAACAGATACTGGAAATGCAAAGTTTATCTTCAGTGAAAATTGTCACTGAAAATTTCTGATCCATTTTAAAATCATACCAGCTTATCACATTTTAGGATTATTTGCAATTTAACTGTATCTTACAAACAACAAATTTCACTTTTAGTACTCTCACTTTTGCTATAGATTTTGCTTTTGTTTCAGGATATAAATGACTTAGCTATTTAATTGGAAGAAAAATATTGCATTCCTTTAAGGCATGAGATAGGTAGGAAGTAAAATATTCAGCTAAGAGTCCAGTCCTCAGAGTACTCTTCCGATGAAAACCCAGTAGAACTAAATAGAGATTGCAGCAGTTGAGCGATTTAAGGATCAAAACTCAAGTCATATGCTATCAACAACATTCAACAAAGGGGGAAAATGCCTTCAGTAGGATTTCCTTACATTCAAAGTGGGATCTTAAATTGTTAGCATGAAAGAACACTTATTAGTTCCTACGAGCAGGGACCATCCTTGATGTTATGTGTATCTGTACAGCGCTGCATATGACTGGTAGTTCTATATAAATTAGTAGTAGTAGCAGCAGCAGTAGGGCAGTCTAGTAACCAAATACAAGCAACATGAAAGGTTTTCTCCCCCTCCATTAACTTTTGTTAGTTATGACTGTGGTTGGTATCATGATCCATCTCTCATAATCTTAACCCTCAGATGAATGAAAGATGCACTGTATTTATCCGGAACTGGGGTAAAATAGACCCCAGTTAAGTCACAACTGGAAAAAAATAAATGTGATTGATTTTAAAATGACTTCAGTTTAACAACAACAAAAATTATTAAGAGTTATTGTTTGCGGTACAGAAACAATACTAACACAAAAGGTATTTGGGGTCAATAGTACCCCAGCACTGACAAAATTATGGTACTGGGGGTTGAACTGATTGGGGGTTGAATATGACCCCCAGTACCTTAGGCGTATAGTGCTTTCATTTTCCCATTCATTACAACTGGGGTCAAATTTACCCCCAATACTGTTTAAGTGAAATTCTCGATTAAAAAAAATACAACTTGGCGGGGGTGTGTGTGTTTTTGGAAATGAACCAACGCAGGACAATTGACCCCAGTACTGTTGAGGAATACACGGAGCATGAAACGGGGGGGGGGACCCCACCTCAATGAGGGCAACCAGTTGTGAATTAGATTCTTGCCCGTCTTGGCTGGTGAAAGCCATCCGGGATCCATTGAAGCCACTGCTGTCTGGGATTGGCAATGCCTCCCTTCAGGAGGGTAGGTTGCTGCACACCCTTAAAGCTGCACTTGTCCAGCCCCTGCTCAAGAAACTATCTTTGGACACTGACTCCCTGTCACTGAAGTCCAGCTCCCTCAGATTATCCAGGTCTGCAGTCTTGGAGTACTTCTGGACCTCTTGCTGCACCTGGAATATCAGGCAGTGGCCACTGGCCAGGAGCACTTCTCACCAGTTCCATCTGGTGAGGAGGCTATGCTCCTTTCTTTCTAACTCAGATGCAACCACCACCATGAAGGCATTGAAGGTAATGCCTTCATTACCTCAAGACTAGATTACCGCAATGCGCTCTACGTGTGGCTGCCCTTGATGACTGTTTGGAAACTGCAGCTGGTGCAGAACACGGTGGCCTGGCTCCTTTTAGTGGTGGGTCACCATGAGCAGCACATTACACCTGTACTGGCTTCCTATAGCTTTCTGTGCACAATTCAAGGTGCTGGTTTTGACCTTTAAAGTCCTAAACGGTCTGGGTCCCACTTATTTGAAAAATCGTCTGTCCTTCCATTCCCCATTGCAGCCCCTGCGATTGGCTTGGAGTGCCTTCCTGTGGGTATTTGTGCAATGAGGGCTCGCAGGGAGACATTGGGTGTTTTCAGATGTGACGGGGCGGCTTCGCCCCGTCACGGAAACAACCCTGAGATTCCCCACCAGGATCACTCCGGCACGGCCAACAGAGGTGCTGGGGGATCCCGGCGGGGAATTGGGGAGGGGGCGGGGCCGCGCGGTGCAACGTGCAGTCGCCTGGCCCCACCTCCTCCACGCTCCCTCACCGTCCGCCCTCTGGGGAGACGGGCGGGCGCCGCATCCAATGTGGCCACAGCGCCGCCCGAAATGACCACGGGCCGGAATCCTGGCGGGGATTCCAGGCTGTGATCCCCATCCAGACGTGACGGGCCCCTTTCTCCCCGCTGGGAATCACCTTCACCACGCAATCGGAGCCGGCCCCGCGGATTCAGCCGATCGCGTGGTGAATGTGATTCCCGGCGGGGATTGAGCGTGGTAAACATCTGGGGGGGGAACTTCCGGTTCCCCAACAGACGTTACGGGACCATTCCCCACCACAGGGTATTGACTGTGGTTCAGCATTCTCAGTTCGTGCCCAATGTTATGGAACGCCCTTTCCCTGAAGGTTCGGTTGAGCCTGAACCTGAGGATCTTCTGAAGGCGCCATAAGACGTTTCTGCTTGAAAAAGCATTAGGTGGGCAGGGATACGGGTGGTTTTGGGGTAGGGTTGTGAGGCGGGGGATTTGGGAGGTGCTACTGGGTGGGTTTGGCGGTTTTAAGGGTGCTTTTATAAGAGTTTTATCTATTTTTATTGCTTATGAACCACCCTGAGCCTTGGGAAGGGCAGCATATACATTCAAATAAGTAAACAAACAACATACAAGATAAGGAGTAAAGAAGACAACCTATGTTTCCAGGGGTCTGCACATGGGAAAATGTCAACCACTGTATTCACATAGATCTACCAAATGAGAACTCTTGAGACATGGGCAATCTCCTTTTCTTAAGGATTCCAACCAACCCACTCATTGCATGCAAATTAGCTGGAAAAGGAGGAAGAGTGGTAACCTATTAGTTGGGTTACTGATGATGTCACAAAGGCCCCAGTACAGACTGGTCTCAGATACTGATCTGACCTTGCCAATGGGTAAAATTAGGACCCCCATTATTGGTGGGGAAAGGGGTGAGAACTAACAATTTTTTAAAAAAAAAATCCATAGATCTCGAAGCATTTCAGAAAGATGGATAAACATAATGATCTCCATCTTGGAGATAGAGAAGAGCACAGAAAAGTTAATATGACTTGCCCAACCTTGCCCCAAACTATGTTGGCCCAATAAACTAATTCCCATTCCTAGATTCTCAGGCGGTGCAGGCTACTAGTATGCCTACTTTCCATCAAGGACAAGGTAACAAAACTACACCTTAACCTATCAAGCATGGAACTTGGGTTATCTATGCCTTAAGAATTCTACCTATTCACAACTGCAATTGTTCCTACTAGTAGACATCCTTCGGGTGCTCCTATTTGTCCCTAATGCAACTGCTTGCCTCCCAAGTTGATTAGGAGGTTGTCAGCCTTGACGATCCCATAAGCAGGAACTCAGGCTCATTAGTTTTCCCTATTGGCGGCAATAGGGAAAACGAAGTGAATGTGGTTCCCTGCCCCAGAGTAAAATGTCAGGTGAAATTATGATAAAAAGATAGTAGGTTTCCAAAAAATGTTTTTACATTACAAACAATCCAAGGCATTAGAGGAGGGTAGCTTAAAATAAGTTATCTTTAAAAAAAAAAAACTACAGCAATTTTAAATTTACATTTGGATAATACTTGAAACTTTTCTTGGTAAATGTATGAGTTTGAAATAAACATATATATAATTATATAAAACAAAAAGTTTTGTCCTTCAAATACTTAAATTATATGCATTGTTTTATTGGTTGTGGTTTTTTTAAGGTCTGTATACCCGGTTAGAAATTAAAGGAATAATTGCCACTGTGAGGGGATCGCGTAAATCTGATTTACTAAAGCAGGTAATGGCAACTAATAATGTGAACAGGTTTTTAAAACCTGGCATGTGTTAAGCAAAAATTCTGGCAACGTGGATAGTGAATTCAGATGTTACTTACACCTAAATTTATCATTTACTCAATATTAGCATAATTTAAAGGGTTTAAGGAGGAAAGGCTAAAGTCACTTTATAAATCAATGAATTATTTCACACAGCCTTATTATATGGACCTGAAGGAAAGGATTATCCATCCAGAAACAACATTAGGGATCAAGACCATTGCATGGCATCTAAAGTAGTAAACAAAGGAGGACAATTCACCTAGTTAATGGATTTCTCCCACTACTATTCACTGTTGTTTAAAACCTCAAAGAAGTTGAAAGTTTCAGATGAACTTCACTACGATCATTTCATTTTGCAGGTTAAATTCTAACTCCAGATTCATTTAACACTGCTAGAGCTTAAAATGGAGATAATATGTCTGAGTTGTGAGGAGGAGTGTGCACCGCTGAATGCTAGTGCTTTAGATCTGGGCTTTAGAACATCTCTCTTCTGCACATACGGTTATCCTTGAAACTTCCTATATAGGGCCACAAAGACGTTGCAAGCTAGATGTTGAACATAAGGATTAATTATGTGGCATGAATATACATAAAGGGCATGCACATGATAATACTGATTTAATGGAATTTTACTGTGCAATGTTAATACCCTTGGATAATGGCTGTTTTAGATACAGTCTTAGTATAAGAAGTGCTGACAGAAGGGCTTTTAAAAAAACAACACGTCCAGTCTTGCACACAGTTTCTGCCTGTTTACTTGCTCAGCATTCCCCCCTCCCTCCCTCCTCTCTTAGTTATTGTTAGGCATGGCTAAGAATGGTAAAACACATAGCAATTGTCCTTTAGTTTTTTAATTTTATACACATAATTGAGAACTCTCTAGATCTACAGCAGACTACAATAATCCTTAGTAAGGAAAATGAAATCTATTGTACTACCAGGACAATCATCATGTGGTGAAAAAAAATAAAAGCCAAACAACCACTAACAGACAAGACCTGAA
Source organism: Sphenodon punctatus (assembly GCA_003113815.1). NCBI lineage: Eukaryota > Metazoa > Chordata > Lepidosauria > Sphenodontia > Sphenodontidae > Sphenodon > Sphenodon punctatus. The sequence continues at coordinate 612,108 of QEPC01010849.1, read as the reverse complement.
TCTAGTAAAAGAAATTGCTACATCAGCAAGAAAAAATACATCATTTAATTTAGACAGTAAATACCTAGCTAGATTATCCAGTTAATTTCACTGCCAATGCAGAAGTACCTTTTTAGTAATAAAAGACTTTTGTCCATTCTAGTTTTTAACAGTCTCATGCAACGGGGACACCTGCTCTATCCCTCTGAAAGGCAATTCAAACAGCCCATACTCCCCACAAGTATTTCCTTTACTCAGCATAATTTTCTTTTTTCGGCTTATCCGTTACATCTTGTCCCTATATTATCACTGCTTTTGTCCTTCCCTTGAGTTCTCAATGGCTATCCAAATCAGGGCTAAATATTTACACCAAAACATAAGCAGTAATATCATCCCTCCAATGGAAAAGTGCCGACTGGTTTTGGTGTGGGGGATCCATGTCTGCACACACATAGTAGAGTCTGCTTAAGTCAAATTTTTTCAGCTGTGTAAAGAAGTTTGACTTATGAGAAATTCTGCTTAAGCAGACCTTCAGGAAATAGACCTGGAGATGAGAAAACTGATGTTCAGATTAAAGGAAGCATCCGGTTTCTCCATCTCCTGTCCCCATCCTTCCCCTCTGACTTTCTGATTCTGAGCTGCATGCAATCCTGCAAATTCTGACCCTGGGAGTCTTGGGTGGGCTGGAGACAAGGAAACCAAGTGCTTACTCCCTCTACATCCTGCCCAACACTCCCAGGGTCAGAGCTGACAGGATTTTACAAACAGACAGCTCCCCTGGGCTGTCAGGGTGAGTTTGCATGTCTGGAGACATAGGAATGGAGAAATTATGTTCCCTAATTCCCATCATCAGCCTACCCAACATGCAGGCTCACACTGACAGCATATGTACTACAATATTTTAACTATGTACTGCTAAGAAATCATTAATACCGATATTTTTGCCGGGTGTGTATACTCTAAACACATTAAAAATTCAGTTATCAGGGTTCAGAATTCTACTTATCTAGATCAAGCAGTATATCAAACAGTAGAAAAGGTACAGAGAAGGGCAACAAAATTATAAAAGAGTGTGGAACAGCTCCCCTATGAAGAGAAGCTAGATAGGCTGAGGTTCTTTCACCTGGAGAAGAGACAACTGAGAGTGGATATGATAGACGTTTATAAGATCATGAGTGATGTGCAACCACTGAGTAAATAGGAAATGGTTATTTACCCTCTCAAATAGTACTAGAACTAGGAGACATCCCATGAAACCTACAGGTAACAAATTTAATATAAATAAACAAAAGTATTTTTTCACTCAACACACAATTAAGTTGTTGCCAGAGGATGTGGTCAAGGCCAGTAGTATAGTGGAGTTTAAAAAAGGATTGGACAAGTTTCTGGAGGATAGGTCTATTAGTAGCTATTAGCTTGGTAGGTTTGGGGAATGTAACCTCTTGCTGTCGGGAGCTGGAAGCAAACAACAGGAAATGGATTGCCCCATTGTGACCCGTTGGGTACTTCTTCCAATCAACCAAGATTGGCCACTGTCGGAGACAGCTGCTGGGCTTGATGGACTACTGGTCCCTGATTCAGTATGGCACTACTTATGTTCTTATCAACAGAGCATGGGTCTAAAAAACAAACACAAGAAGCATGTCTTCCTCTCCCCGCTGTGAACAGGCACATACTATTCATTCCAATTATTTTCCATCCTTTCTTATTACCTTATACTACCTTAACTTTTCCATATGCTTTTGATTATTTTCTATTTTTAAAATACATGTTTAAATTTTCTACTAGTCCTGGGAGTAAAGATGAAAGTAGCAAAGTCAAACATCTATCGGCGAAAATTTATTATTGTAAATAGCCCCAAAACAGATAGCAAAAAGGATTATCTGCAGTTAAAATCCAGCATTTCAGTTAGTTTGGTGGTTATTTGATAGCAAACTGGTTACTGTGGAGGTTAACAGCAGAACAATTACCAGATATTACTGCATTACCATTTACTGCATAACCAAATGTTACATTTACTACTCTAAAACCAGGTCCAGAGGGAGGGAGTTTAAGAAAAAAAATGTTATGAACAGTAAATGGTAATGTGGTAAATGATAATGTGCGTTATCATAGTAAATAAGTAATCCAGCTAACTGGACTAACCACTGTAGTAGGGAGCAGACTGCTACGGCCGTTGCAACTTTAAGAGCAGAGACTGCCAATCTGACGACCGGGCAGGCTGGGTGCTGAGTAAAGAGTTTGGCCAAGCAAGCCCAGTAGAGACATAACACAGCTGAAACATAAGGGAGAGTGGGGCAGGACACTGGCCCTTTAAGGGCTGGCAGCCTGGAGGGTTGGCCACACCCACTCTACTATACAGTATGCATAAGAAGAGGGAACCCAGAGAGGGCTTCACTCTGTGCCTGACTCTGGAGGAGAGAGGAGCTTCTGAGGACTGCTGGCCATTGTTCTGAAACCCTACTGGAAGACTTGCTGAGAAGATAAGCAAGGACATCTGGAGTGTCTGCCTGAGACAAAAAGGCTGGAACTGTGAGCAAGTCCAGCCAGAGGATTGTTGCCTGGCTGGCAGGGACTGGGGTGGAAGTGTTATGAATGGTGAAGACTATGACGAAGGACTGTGAAATACTGTCTAGAGTGGAGTAAAGTAGTGACTGAAGCAGATTCCCTTCTACAGTGATTCTTTGTGGGCCTGATTCTGCGGAAATTTACCCCGGGCATCGCCACACTGTCACAACCACCAAATGCTAATATTCAGTATCCACTATCTAGTCAGATAAGTTATTAACGACACCAACATAAGCAGCTGTATACAGGCAGATAGTAGTTTCAGCTCTAATGGTAGACTGTAAAAGTTATATAGAAAGATTATTAGAAAGCGTGGGTAAATATGTATTGGTTTGGAAATGAGAAGAGAGGAAGTAAGCTGAAGTTTGTATTAATAGAATTTGCTAGTTTAAATGATGAGAACAACCACTGATCAAGAATATTCCTACCATTATTTTAGCCAATATGCCATCATCACTTGACTCCATGGTAACCACGGCTTTGTCTGTTTCAATTTCACACAACGCATCTCCAACATTCACTGCTTCACCTGGAAAATAAAACACCAGTGTAAAATACTGTTTTCCTAGCTGCCTCTGAGTTAACCTGTTAAAAAATTAAACCTGTTAAAACTATTTCTCTATGCACTCATTTAGTTGCCAGTTTTCCAGTTTTCCAAGAATTATTTTAATACACAATGTAAACTGAAAATCTTGAACAGAAGACACTATACAAGAGGAAAAACCACCAACATTTATTCATTAAATGTTCATTATTCATTCTTCAACACCTATGTGAAGGAAGTATTCTAAGGGAGAACAATGAAATAGCTTGCTCCAAGTCACAATCAACAGCACAGTCAAAAACCATGACCAAAATCGTCCTTACAATCTCTGGTGTTAACTGCTAGACATTGATAATCTTGCATCCCTTCATGCCACAGTGATAACAAGCAAGTTCATTTAAGTATTGACAAGTTATTTGCAGTCCTTGCAAAGAATTAAATAAATTTAATCAGGAACTGGTCACCCAGTTGTATTCTAAATCATATAGAGAGATGCAAAAAAAGAAAAAACACCTCAAGAGATGAGAGATGTCAAAAGGAAAGTACATTTCCTCTCTGTCTTTCATACTATCCACGACAAACAGGACCTTTTAGAAAGGCACATCCTTTGATAAATGAAAACGTACATCTTAGAAGTGAGATTCTGTGTAAGATATAAATCTCCAAAAGGGATCATTTTATAGTAGGGTTTCCCCCTGCTTTTAACACCACCACATTCATGTCTGCTGTTGTGTGATAACAGCACTATGAGCCTGGACTCCTTTGTCAGCCTTTTGCTAACTGGATACCTGCCATGAAGTGAAATTATGGTGAACCTGGAGAGGCTCCTAAATGCTTTGGCCTCTATGCAAAAAGAACCATGCTTTTCTTTTGAAGTAACAAAAGCTCAATTATACAGCAAGTCTGCATGCACAGAATTTTTAATTCAAGTATTAAAAACGGGCTTTTAAAACAAATACTCTTCTTTGTGTAACAGAGACAGAATTACTTCTATAACCACTAATTTCAATTTCTGTTTGTTCTGTGAACCACCTAAACATTGCAAATTGTAATATAACTTGTCAATCACAGTGTTGCTGATAGGACAGCTTGTATTGCACCTAACGGGAAACAGAGAGGCCAGGTTGGGGGCGAGAGAGATCGAAGTGGTGTACAGCTTTGACCTTTGCAGCCAGAAAACAGCAGCTGCATTCCAATTTTGTCAAATCAATACTTCTAGAGGCCAAAAAATTCACCATATGGGTATTCTGACAGGAAGAATCATTTTTTCTTCACTCATATTTATACAAGGAAAAGATTCAATTATTTTATTCCGAGAACAGAAAGAAGTAGATGACACATAAAGGGGCACTAGGCTTTCAATTCTAAATCTATGTTTTAAAGATGATTTGCAGGGGGGGGAGGGGGGGAAACACAGTAGTTATTGCAGTGGCTCCCAAAGGTTTCATGCTGTGACACCTCACACACGCACTGACAAAAAAAAAAAAAAATTCTCCCCAAAGTCCCAATCTTTGAAAGTTTACATATCTAAATATGCAGATCCAGTCTGGTCAGGATTGCCACATTGCTAACTGGGATCCCACGTGGGGTCCTAACTCTTATATTAGTTTGGGAACCTCTGAGTTACAGTACTGCAGCGAGCTTTTTTTAAAAAAAGATCAAAAACCACGCGCAAATACCCTGCTAAAATATTAAGTTAAAAATTAGTTGTGGAACTTCCTTCCCTGGAGGCTCATCTATTATTTATTTTCAGTATTTAATATCCCGCCCCATCCTGCCAACGGCAGCTCAGGGCAGCTTACAGAGTTAAAAAATAAAAACCACAAAAAGTCAACAACAAAATCCATCGTCAAATTTAAGACTCCAAGTCTCAAGGATAAAAAGCCCACCACCTCTACCCACATCAACCCTCTACTCTTCTCTCTCACCAAACATCTGACGAAGCAGCCAGGGTTTTGCACTTTCTCCAAAAGGAGGGAAGATCCGGGAACAAGTAGAAACCCTCTGGGATAAAGTTCCTCAGCTTCAGTTGGCCACTGAGAACGCCCTCCCCATCACTGCCACCCAATGAACTGGGGGACTTCGAGAGCACTTCCAGCCGACTGCAGGGGCCAATCCACGACTTGGGGGGTGAGGTGGTCCCGCAGGTAAGTGGGGCCCAGACCGTTTAGAGTTTTATAAGCAAGAACCAAATGCTTGAAATCGGTCCCAGAAAACTATAGGCAATCAATGCAGCAAGCGAAGCACCAGTGTTATGCTGACGGCGACCCGACCCCGTAAGGAGACAGGCCACCGCATTCTGTGTGAGCTGAAGCCTCAAAACCATCACCAAGGGTAGCCACATGTAGATAATGTTACAGTAGTCCAGTCTTGAGATGATGAAGGCATGGATGATAGTGGCAAGGTCGGAGTTCGAGATATACAGCCGAAGCTGCCATATAACTCGCAAAATGTGCTTCTTGCCACAGTCACCACTTGAGCATCCAGGCAGAGCTGCAAATCGTGGAGTACACCCAGACTAGAAACCTGAGGGATGAGCCTCATCAATTATTGGAGGCGGGGGGAGGGAGTGGGTCCCCCATCCCATCCCCCAACCCTGCTCACCAACATCACTTCCATTTTGTCAGAATTCAACTTCAGACGGCTCAACCTCATCCAGTCCCCTACAGTCACCAAACACTGAGTAAGCACTGAAACTGCACGGCCTGGATCAGCTGAAAATGAGAGTTCGAGTTGGGTGTCAGCATATTGATGACACTGTACACCAAATCCCCTCACAACCTCACCCAAAGACTGCATACACACATTGAACAGGAGAGGGGACAGAATGAAACCTTGTGGAACTCCACCCATGAGATCCCAGGGAGACGAAGAACAGTCCCACAGCACCACACGCCGAATTCTCCCAGCCAGGAGTGAGCAGAACCAATCAAGAACAGCTCTGTCCACCCCGGCACAGTCCCGCAAGCCAGTCACCAACATCTCATGGTCAACAGTGTCAAAAGCAGCCGATAGATCTAACAAAATCAATAGAGTCGAACGACCCTGGTCCAACTCACAACGAAGGTTGTCGACTAAGGCCACAAGTGCAGTTTCAGTGCCATAACCCGGACTGTGAGGGATCCAGAAAACTGATGCAGTCCAAATACTCCCGAAGCTGTGTGGCCACTACCCATTCAATAACCTTCCCTTTTTAGAGGTTAAACACTGGCTGATAGCTGGTAAGGGAATCCACGTCAAGAGATGGCTTCTTGAGCAGAGACCGCACCAAAACCTCCTTGAGGTACCCTGGCCTCTGCCCTCCTGAAGGGAGGCACTGACCACCACCACCAACAGCCCCAGCATCTTCCAGCTGGCCTTAACCTGTCATACGGGTACAGGTCCAGTTCACAAGAGGTGGCCCTGACTGTCCTAAGTACATCCCCCGCATCAGCGGATGATACCAACCAAAATTGATCCCACAAAGCTGGAAGAGTCAGAGCATTCATAACCTCTGGTTCTCCTACCGTACCAAATGCAGCGTTGAAGTCATGGTGAATGCGAGCCATTTTATCTGCAAAATAGTCAATAAACATGCCACAGCGAACACTGGATGACTCCAGTTCCAGGCAGAGACAGGCTGGACCGACCAAACCCCTCACCACCCGGAAAAGCTCAGCCGGACGTGACTTTACGGATGCTATGATGGCAGTAAAGAAACTCTTCTTTGCTGCCCGCACAGCCACAGGATAGGTTTTTAAACTAACTCTATGCCGCAATCGGTCATCTTCAGTATGAGTACGGCATCACCGTCACTCTAACCACTTCCCCTCCTGCTTCAGCTGTCGCAGGTCCTCTGTAAACCACGGGGACCTGCGCTGCTGATGCCCAGGGAGCAGACACCTGGGAGCCATCACATCAATGGCCTCAGTCAACAAGGTATTCCAAAGAACATCTCTGAGGCAGTGTAAGGCCTTTCTTTTTGGCCAGGCGTTTGGCAGGCAGGAATAGGGGGTTGCAGGAGGATTTTTAGAGGGGTTCGGGTGAGAGTTTATGGGACTTTTATATTTGTATGCATTTTATTAATTCTTATCTTGCAAGCCTTCCTGAGCCTTAGAGAAAGGGTGAGGTGTAAATTTAAACTAAACTGAATGGTAGCAGTTCAAAAGGGCAGCAAAAGAAATCCTAGTGTGGGCTCGTGGACTAGTTTGGGCACAGATGCCACTTATTGGGCACCGGGTTAAACTGTATTCTGTAACAATGTTTCCAGCAGCATAGTGTTCCAAAAAGGATAACAATACTCCAACTATGTGCCCATCCCCTTCTCTCCCAACATACCACCTACCCTGGGGGCATTGATCCAGATACACATTTTGCTAGGAAGTTTGCACTACTTTTGCCTGCCCAGTGAATGAAAAAAATTTAGTGCCCATAGCTGTCAATCTCTCATACCTGACAAGTATTAAATTAATATATATATTTTTTAAGTATTTAAAAGCCCTGAAATTCACCACGCTTAAGAATCAATATGAAGCCACATTAACAATGTGAGAACTATTAAAATTGTCTATTAAATGTGATGTTTTTTCTTCTGGTGTGGTGAAATCATTCGTCTCTACAGTGCAACAATAAAAAACACAGCCAAGGCATTTACATTCAGAGCAGGAACATTGGAGGGAATGGTGTTTCAATGACCCCTACTGGTTACACAGAAGGGGAAAATGTAATGCACTTAGATTACAACAGTTTTTCCTTCTCAATCTTTTGTCGTCCCACTAATTTTGAAAGACTGCACATAACACAGTTTTTACAGACAAAGTCCTTAAGGATCCAGGCCTCCTTAAGATTTTTAAAAAAATCTTTAAAGTGGAAAAAATGCTCAGATTCTCTCCTAGTCCCACCCTTCTTAAAAACTGACATTTACAAGGGCTTCTCAGGGATTGGCAAAACCTTTATCATGTGAAATTACCGGTGAATACTGAAAATGCAAGATGTACAATATGAAGAGAAAGTTAACAGAGTTGACCTTCTCCCTTGGTGGGTGGAGACAGATGTTGTAGAAAACTAACGGAGGAATTAGAAGACCAGGATAATTTACTGTTTCCATATCTTACACGCATTTGCGAGAAACTCTTTGAGCAAAGAGCGTGCCCTGGATGGCCTGAGAATTCACTGGCTTGAGTGAGCTGCTACTTTAGGGAGAGTTTGACTGCTGCGAGAAATTTGATTGTAGGGAAGAGGCGGCGGAGAGGGTAGACTCCAACAAGCAAGAATGTCACCCTTGGCATATAAATAAATAAGAGAGAACACCCAATTTAAAACCCTAGCTTAAATGCAAATAAAGGGAGGGAAAACAAAAAAGTTTAAATAGAAGATTCTAGCGATGGGCGAACAGAACGGAGTTTGGAAATTCGGTTTGGTTCAGTTTGAAATTCGAGTTCGGAAATTCAGTTCGGTTTGAAATTAGAGTTCGGTTCGGTCGACCAAACAGACTGAGTTTGGTCGAATTCCGAACTTCCAAACCAAGTTCGGCCATTCAAAACCAGGTTTTTTGGTGTGTGTTGCCACTAGGGATGGGCGAACAGAACGGGGTTCGGAAATTCGGTTTGGTTCAGTTCGGTTTGAAATTCGTGTTCGGTTCGGTCGACCGAACAGACCAAGTTCGGTCCGAACTCCAAACTTCCAAACCGCATTCGCCCATCTCTACAAGATTCAGACAGAAGTCCAGCAGCAGGGTTTTCCTCTGTGTTAACTTGTATTATTATTTTCCCCTTGGGGAGAGGTTGTACATTTGCATCTGCTGCAAAGAGCGCCTGACTCTCAGATAAAGAGTACTTTTTCCAAAGGCACTAAGCCAGACAGGGATGTATAAAGAGGAAACTTTCAGAGACACAGTAGAGCAGTCCCACTGCCACCCTGTATTCAAACACCTCGACCATACCATGCCTGACTAAACAAAAAGGTCTTGCGTTGCCTCTGGAAGAGGAACAGGTTCAGGCTTAGACAAATCTCCAAGGGGAAGGAGTTCCATAATTGTGGTGAAACCACCAAGAAAGCCTCTTTGCACGCCTTTCATTGTAGGAATCTGGTGGGCAGGTGGTACCTGCCAGAGGGCACTCCTGGCTGACTTTGAAGGCTGTGATGGGACATGAGGGTAGAGGCAGTCTTTCAGATATTTTGGACCCAAGCCATTTTAAGGCTTTATATGTTAAATCAGCACCTTGAATAGTGCCACTTCTTACTTTTCAGTGCCAGTAGTCTGGTTCCATTTTGGTTAAGGTGAAGCCCATCCCTCTCATGTAAAGGCTCCCCAGTGCCTGATGAACCTAGGAGGCAGAAGTTAAAAGTTCCCAGTGCGCATGTGCGCAGAGAGCTATCCACAGCGTTAGTCAGTTGCCAAACCGAGGACCCTGTCCTACATCCTTCGGATTTCCACCGGTGAAAACAAAACTAACAATCAAACGCAACCTCCCCCCAGCAACCCTTTAACCTTTGGGGGGGGGGGGGGGGGCAGGGCCCTGAACTGGCCTTATTGGCCATTGAGTAAAACTCAACTTAAGGAGATACTACGAATCTAACCGTCCCTGTACACCTACCACTCTTCACGCTGTTTGGTAGGGAGGGGCAGAGGAGTATCCGGAGTGCAGGGGACAAAAGAATTCACCAAAAGGTAGGTGACCAATTCCCTTTTCTCTCCCTGCCTCCGGCTACTCCTCCTGTCAGGATGTACCTGAGCAAATGCTGCCTCTAAGGGTGGGAACAAACAGCACTGGGAGACTCCAGTACCACTTGAAGCACCCTTCTACCAAAAGCCACCTTGGCTGATCTATATATATTTAATTTGTAGTGCTTGACGAAAGTGTGCAGGGATGACCACGTGGCTGCCCTGCATATTTCCTCATAGGACTAACCTTGAAGGCGTAGGAGGTAGCTGCACTCTGCACCAAGTGAGGCTAAATCTGGAGCGGAGGGATCTTACCCTTTGCCCTGTATGCTTCCACTACACATTGTTTGACCCATTTAGAAATTAATGTTTTAGAGGCCTTAGTCCCTTTGTAACCCGGTCTGATGTTAACAAACATGGTGGTGGATTTTCTGGTTCCCTGTGTTTTAGCTAGGTAAATTTTTAGTGCTCTACGCACATCAAGAGAGTGCCAAACCTTCTCCTTTGGGTGAGTTGGCTTCGGACAGAAAGATGGTAACACTATCTCCTGAGACCTGTGAAACACTGAGTTGACCTTGGGGATAAACGCCTGATCCAATCTCAATGTGACTAACTGCTCTTGAAAAGAACAAAACATTTCCTTCACAGAGAGGGCCCCTAATTCAGAAATTCTCCTAGCCGAAGTGACCGCCACCAAAAAAGCCACTTTGATAGACAGGAAATACAAGGAGACCTGTCTAAGGGGTTTAAAAGGAGACCCGGTAAGGACTTCCAGAACCAAATTTAAACTCCATGAGGGGCATCTATGAACTACAGGCGGGGAAAGGAGCCTTGCTGCCCTCATGAACTGTCTTACATGTCTGTGCGATGAAACGAGCCTATTGGAAGTTGCCCTAATAATGGAGTCTAGAGCTCCTGCTTGCCTAGCTAACGTGTTGGGCTTCAGTCCCTTATCCAAACCCTGTTGCAGAAAATCTAAGACCTCTGGGATCCCTGCCTTGCAGGGATCCTGCCCTCTTGCTATTGCCCACTGAGCGAAAATCTTCCAGGTAGCCCTATAGCTCCTTCTGGTTGCTGGCTTTCTAGATAACTGTAAGGTTGACAGGACCGCTTCCGAGTAACCTTTTTTTTCTTAACGCTGTGCATTCAACTTGCACGTTGTCAGCTTTAGATTTTGCAGATTGTCGCACAGAATGGGACCCTGGGAGAGCAGGGTGGGAAGAGCAGGCAACCTCCTGTAATGGCCTTGACTCAGCTCCATTAAGTCCGAAAACCATAGTCTCCTGGGCCACCATGGAGTTATGAGGATTATCCGCGCCTGCTCTCTGATAATCTTCGTTACTGTTCTCTGGATCAACGGGAAAGGCGGAAATGCATAAAGTAGATCTTGAGGCCAGGGTTGGTTCAGGGCGCCTGCTTGCACAGCGTCCTGGACATGAACCTCGGAACTTGAGCATTGTTCTGGTCGGCGAACAGATCGATCTGGGGTGACCCAAATAGTCGCGCTACATCCTTGAAGACTGTCTTGTCCAGGGCCCACTCGTTGGGATTGATTGTCTGACGGCTGAGCCAGTCTGCTCGAAGGTTGTCCCACCCCCTGATGTGAAGGGCCTTCAAAGATAGGTGTTTTTGAGCCCACACGAATAGCTTGCCTGCCTCTGAGTTGAGGTTTGGTGATCTCGATCCCCCCTGGTAATTGATGTAGGCCTTGGCCATCGTGTTGTCCGTATATATTAGCAGGTGTCTGTGCATTAGCACCCGAAGAAGCTGCCTTAGGGCCAGACACACTGCCTTCAGCTCCAGGAAGTTTATTCCCTGGGTCCACGTCCTTCTTGGTCCATAATTCCTGTGCCGCGGAGGAGCCCTTATGTGCCCCCCATCCCTTGAGGCTGGCATCCGTCGTCACCACCAATCTTGGAGGGTCTGCTAACGGTGTTCCTGCCGCAAACATCTCTGTCCCTAACCACCAGGACATTGAGCATTTGTGGTTTGGGGAAATCTTGATCCATGGATTGAGCCCGAGCATCAGTTCTCTTTGAAAAGGACACAGCTGCAGTTGCAAGGGTCTGAGGAGAAACCTTCCCCATTGGACTTGGCGGGTGCAAGAGATCAGAAGGTCCAACAATTGGGCCAGTGCTTTCAGCCTCATTCGACTTCGTCGTTTCAGAAGTCGAATCAGGATGCGAATCTTTTGTTGTCTTGAGGGGGGGATAAGCGCAACATGGCAAGTAGTATCTAGGATTACTCCTAAGTGTTCCAGTCTGCGTGTCGGTTCTAGATGACTCTTCTCCATGTTGACCAGGAAGCCATGCAGGTTGAGGTACTGGATGGTCCTGTGTAGGTCTGTTAGGGCCTTGTCTCGTGACTGGGCTCTGATGAGGATGTCGTCGAGACAGGGGTAGATGTGTATCCCCTCCCCCCTGAAATTCGCCATGAGAGGGATCAGAATTTTTATGAATGCTCGAGGACAAGCCAAAGGGAAGGGCTCTGAACTGCCAGTGTGCCCCCCGGTAACTGAATCTGAGCCATTTTCTGTGAGGGGGCCAGATTGGGGACGTGCAGGTATGCTTCTCTTAGGTTAGAGAGTCTAGCCAATCCCCTTTCCTGAGACTCTGACAGATGGATGCTACCATCTCCATCTTGAATCTCTGCTTCCTTACATGTCTGTTTAGGGCCTTTAAGTCCAAGACAGCCCTTCAGTTTCCTGATTTCTTGGCCACTAAGAACATTATTGAATATAGCCCTGTTTTAATAAGCCCGGAGGGACCACCTCTATGGCTCGAATTGTGATGAGCCTTGGGATTTCCCCCTGCATAGCCCCCTGTTTCATGGGATTGTTGGAGGGTGGGGAGACCAGGAATTGTTCTTTGGGATTGCTTTGTAGTTCTATAGAGTAACCCTGCGCTACACAGTTTAATACCCAGGCATCTGATACTGAAGCCTCCCAGACCCCTGCCCCCCACCTCGGAATCATTGGGATAGTCATAAATCTTGCTTAGGCTGTCCCGAGGCGGGGACCCTGGGTTTTTGATTATCGAACCTACCGTGCCTGTGCCCCCTATTGCGGAAGGCAAAATTAAAGGGGGGGGGTCTTGACTGCCTTCGGGGTGGAACCTTCTGTAGACGCCCGAGCTTCCCCTGGATCTAGCTGGTTGGCTACCAGAAAAGCGCCTTTTTAACCCGAACTGCTGTAGGGTTTTTGGCTTATTATTATCGGTTGCGTTTGCTAACACCTTATCTAGACACATCCCAAACAGCTGGAGCCCTTTGTAGGGTCCAGAGACCAGAAGGTTCTTGGCGGTAATATCCCCTTGCCAAGACCTCAGCCAGAGTCTACATCTTGCCACGACAGAACCTGCTACTGATCGGGCCGCCCACGTCATGGCATCTGAAGAGGAATCTGCTAGGAAAGCTGTGGCCAAAAGAATGCGGGAAGTGAGAATCCGGGATCTCTTGTCTGAAATCTCTGGGTCCTGCACCTCCCGCATCCATGAGAGTTGTGCTCAGGCAACGTAAGAGGTCACAATATTAATTTTTACTGTGTAGGCTGCGGCCTATAAAGCCCTTCGCAGGGCTGAATCGACTGCCCTGTCATGGGATCCTTCGGGAAACAGTCTCCCTCCATGGGGAAAACTGTTTGCCCAGCCAGGGATGCGCCCACGGCATCTACCTTCGGGTTCTTGAAAAGGGGTTCCTTCCTTCTGGAGAAGGAGTATAATGAGTCTTGCGTTTTATTCATTTTGTATGCTTTATTGGGCTGCTTCCACTCCTCTAGCACTAGCCTCTCAAAGCTTTGTTTGCCCTAGGTCCTTGCCATGAACAGAGGGAATGTAATCCCTATCGTCGTCCTCCTGGGAGTCAGAGGAATCCCCCTTTGGGGATTCCTCTTTCAGTTGCAGGGTTTTTATAACCTGCCCCAAGAACTCATCTCTGTTAGACAGAGCAAACTGCCTATCCTTATCTTTGGGGTCTGGGCGAGGCTTTACATACTCTCCCTCCTCAGACCCCGATGCCTCCTGAATGGACTCTACATCAGAGTCTGAGCCTAGCGCTGATTGAGGGTGCTGTTTAGCCCCTTCGGGGAGTTCTTCCTCAGGGCTTTCCACTGATGAGTTCAGGGAAGCTAAGAGGTGGTCTACAGCGTCCCCTCTTGGCGTTTTTCTCTTTCCCTTTCCCGCCCTTTTGCAGCCTGCTTGCATGGCCCTTTTGCTAGGCCTTGGTGCCCTGGAGGGGGTTCTCTTTTGTTTATCCTGAGACTGAGCCTCGCAGAGCTTGTTCAGGGATTCCAGAATTTTACCCATTGAGTTAGCTAGGACACACATTGTGACTACCTGGGTGTCCTCACTGGCTGCTACGGGCTGCTCTACTGCCTGATCAGCAGTCGGCTCCATCTCCCTCGCGGGGGGGGCTGAAAACTGGCGGTGTCGCTGCCGGTGATTGCAGATCCCAGGCGCACTGGATCTGATGTAGGAGGCGGGATGCTGGCAGAGGCTGGGAACCCGGCCCAGCTAGAAAAGCCATGTTGGTCTGCACGCTCGGTTCCGCCGCTCCCAGACGCTGTGCAAGGGAGCTGGCCATGAGTTTTTTTGAAGCGGTTCCCAGGACCTTGTCTGGGAAAAGCGCTATCCCTCTGGCCCCGCCTGTCTGTTTGAGCGTCCTAGAGAGAGCGCCGAAATCCCGCTCCGGACGGTCTGCAGGCAGAAGACGGACTGATGCTGGGGATAGCTCAACGCGTATGCGCACTGGGAACTTTTAACTTCTGCCTCCTGGCGGTCTAAGCAGAGAGCTACCTGACAGGAGAAGTAGTCGGAGGCAGGGGGAGAAACCTGGTGGAATGAATAAAAACAAATGGGACACTGTAATGCCGGGGTACAGAATATATTGAAATGACAGAGTCAAGTCGACCTGGTGGTGGAGTGGCACTATATGTTAAAGACAGCATAGAGTCAAGCAGAATTAACATTTTAAAGGAAGCAAAGCGTACTCTGGAATCTCTGTGGGTAGAAATTCTATGCTTTTATAAAAGAAAAGGGTAAAAACAAGTGACTTCCTCTGGCAAGCTTTGTTCTGCTGTGGCCCACGGGTCACTGTCATGTTTGTGCTCATGCCCCCAGATATTTGCCCCAGACTGACTCTGGGAATGTTGGCGGCCGGCCCAGGCTGTTACTCGGCAAAGTGCCTGTTGCAGCTTTGCGGTGTCAGTGGATACATACTTAAAAGATCAGGGCCCAGAAACAATTGCGTATTAGGGAATTAAGCAGAGTCTTTATTTACTGATCCATCCAAACTCACAGCCCTTCAATGGCCCTCCCGATGGAAGAGGATGGGGTCCCTGCTAATAAAATCGGGAAGCAAGAGTTAAGAATTAGAGCCAAGGAATGGGCGCATCGGAATGATTTAGAACTCCTCGTCAAGTATAGGATATCTCGCCACTATTTGCAGATTAAGGTGGTGGCGGGTTTAGAACCATATCTGGATTACTTTGCGGATCCCAGAGTGCAAAGGATGGTGACCTTGTTCCGTTTCAATCTTTTTGGCACAGCAGAGGTTTTGGGGAGGAGAGATCTAACCCCTAGGGAAGCTAGGAGGTGCAGATGGTGCCCTGACATTATTGAGACTCTCCCACATGTTTTGTTCTGCTGCCTCAGTATCAGGTCCAGAGGGAGCTTTGGTTAACTGAGGAGGTGTGCCCGGAGGGTGGAGAACCTGAGGATCTTTACCTTAGGCTAGTAGGCACAACAGATAAGCAAATACTTTAAAATGTAGGGATGTTTATGGGTTTTTTTGGAAAGAGAACGAAGAACCGATGGGAGGCCCTCAGCCCGAGATGAGTAAGGAATTGGTATCTTATTTTGAAAAGCTGAACTGATGTTTTTCTGACTTTGAGGATTGTCTTGAGCGGTAATTTTCTGCTCGAATTTATTGATGGTCTCCCTGGATTTTCCAGAAGAGATAATTTATGACCCTTGGTGGTTGATTTTAATTGATTTTATGATTTGTATTTATTGTTTGTTGTTCATCTGTATTCTGGTAACTTGACAATAGCAACGCTGCTGATCAAATAAATTTATTACTACATAAAAAAAACAAAAAACCTCACAGCCCTTAGATATAGCCAAGTTCACAACAATCCCCGAAGTCCTTTCCAGCCAGGCAATCAAGCTCTGGCTGAGCTTAGTCTCATTGCAATAACCCACCTTGCCTTTGCTTGTTGGAATCTGGCTGGTCTCTCCTGGTGTCTGGTGTCCAGGTGGAGTTTAGAAATTTCTTCCCCTTGTACTTCTCCTGGGCCAGATGTTCAGCAGGTCCTCACTGTCTTCACCCTTCAGCAGGCAGACTGCCATAGCAGAGGTCCCTCTCCTGCTGAAGCCTGTATTAGACTGCCAGCCACAGCAGCGGGCTCCTTCTCCTGCTGAGCCTGAGCTGACTGAGCACTGCCTGCTACAGTTCTGCTATATAGCTGGGTAGCCACGCCCAGCTCCTGGCTATTTCCATTTCCTGTTTATAGGCCAGGGAGCAGCTTCCACCTCCAAGGTAGACAGCTGCTCAGCTGAGCTTAATTAGATTTAGGCCATCCAATTAGCAGCTTTGTGCTGGCTGCTTCTCCCCTTAGCTGGTTAAGTCCCCGCAGCTACTTTAGCTATTAGGCTGCAATCTGTTACAATGCCAAAGTCACAGCCCGGGCTACCGCACTCCACCCACCCCTTCTAGGGTCAGTTCAGGGTAAAGCGGACCACAGCTGGTTAGAACATATGTTCTGACCCACCGTGACCCGTCCCAGGGCCATCATTGGCCACCATGTCTACCCGTCATGGCGGGGAGATGGGGCTGGCCAGCCGCACCTTTGTTGTGGCCTCCACCTAGCTGGACAGCAGAAGAAGTGCTCTGGCCGGGGTCACGTGTGGTCACTGACCCAACCTGACCCCAGCCATGACAGCAGCATGACGTCTGCCGTGCTGCTATCACTTCTGTTTTCACCCAAAGTGTATAGCAGTGGGGCTAATACGATCAGTCTCCTGACCAGGATGGTGAGGCTGTTTATAAGATGCTATGGGAGATTAGGCAGGCTACTAAAGTTGGAAACAATAATAATGGGTGACTTTAATTACGGTTGTACTGACTGGGAAAATGCCTCCTTACTGTGAGATGCAGACAAAGTTTCTAAACACCATAAACGACTGCTTTGTGCCTCACTAATCTCTTGGAATTTTTTGTTAGGGTGTCGACAAGAATGCAGATTAGGGTGATCTGGTTGATGCTGTATATCTTGATTTTCAGAAAGCATCTGATATGGTCCCTCAAAATATTCTTGAGAAAACAAAGTAGTCATGGGATAAGAAGCAGTGTCCTGTCACAGATCCAGTAACTGGTTAAAAAGGATAGAAAACAAAGGGTAGCACTAAATGGTCAGTTTTCACAATGGAGACAAGTAAGTAGCAGGGTGCCCCAAGGGTCTGTACTGTGACCGGTGTTGTTTAATAATATTCATTAATGATGTGTTAAAGGGAGTAAAGAGTGAGGTGATCAAATTTTGAGATGGCACAAAGTTTTCAAGATAGTTAAGACCAGGACAGACTCCAAGGAATTAAAAGTAGGAACTCGTAAGACTGGGCAACCAAATGGCAGATGAAGTTCAATGTTGGTAAGTGCAAAAAGATGCACATAGGGAAAAATAATCTTAACTATTTGTATACAATGCTGGGTTTCAAATTAGGAGCATCACTCAGGAAAAGGAACTTGGGCCCTCTTTAAAAGGGCTGCAGAGGGGGATGGGTGCGCGCGCCAGTGCAGAGGCGGTGCCTGGCTGAGCACGTACATGGACACACGCACACCTCCACCCACCTCCATGCACGGAGCAATCGCTGTTTTGGGCAATTGCTCCCTGCGTGGGCAATGGTTGGAAATGAGTAGGCAGCGGAAGCGCACATGCATGCCCTCCACGCACCGTGGTGTTTACATGGGCAGCACACATGCAGACCTGCGTGTGCATGCGTGGGGCCATCTGATATAAAACTGGAAAAAGGTACAGAAAGAAGAGCAATAAAAACTATCAAGGAAATAGAACGGCTTCTGTACGAGAAGAAGCTCAATAGGTTACAGCGCTTCAGCTTGAAGAAGAGATGACCAAGAAGGAATAAGATAGAAGTGTATAAAATCATGAGCAGCATGGAACAGGTAAACAGTGAGTGGTTGTTCACCCTCTCAAATAATACTAGAACTAGGGGACACTCCATGAAACTAACTGGAAGCAGATTACCTAGACAGAAAACCTCATTAAGGCGACATTACAAATTATACTCAAACGTTAACATGACAGTAAATTGTATGTTAAGGCAACTTTATTAAATATCAGACCAATCTATATATTTTTCTTTTCTTATTCATTAATAAAAAAATGTATCACAACTGAAATTGAGCTGCATATGTGTGGTATGGTGACTGAACAATACTTATATGTGATGAGGAATGTATACAGTTTAATTTCAGTTAAGTCAATTTTTAAAAAATTAATGAATAAGAAGAAAAATTTATAGATTGGTCTGATGTTTTAAAAGTTGCCTTAACATACAATTTACTATCATGTTAACGTTTAAGAATAATTTGTAATGCCGCCTTAACGAGCTTCTTGAATCGAAGGTTTTCTGTCTCGGTAATTTGCCCATCTTTTGAAACATAATAGTTTTGTTAATGTGTAAGCTGGCCACAGACACAAGAACACTGCAAGTGCACACAGGCACTCACCCATCCCCCCACATCCCCCACATGGAGCAACCAGTTTTTTCGCAGTTTTTTCTGTGCAGGGGTGATGAGTGGAGGTACGTGTTACACAGAAGCGCAAAAGCAACTGCCTTTATACGAGACACACCCACCCATGCCACTGTGTGGGTGCGTCTCGTGTAAAAGAGGTCACACACTCATTCGCACACATGCTCTCACCTCTCTCACACACATCATTCTAACTGATCACACAATCATTCACAGTAAACGTGCTCTCATCTCACATTCATTCAAATTGATCACACACATACTAATCCATACACACTACACACACATGCTCTCACCTCACACACTCATTCAAATTGATCAGTCACGCACACTAGACCAGGGGCGTAGCTAGGGTGCAATAGGCCCCTGGCCAAGAAGTCAAGATGCGTCCCCCTCTTTGTGTCCCGCCGGTGGGCCTAGGGGTGCCGCCCGGCTCGGCGGGCCTGGGGGCACTGCTTTCAAACATACAAGACACCCAAAATGCAGCCAGCCTATTAAGTGCATTATGCCATGGAAAGAGACATATATAACCAGTTCAGTTGTGCCCCCATAATCAATTCATGCTGCCCCCACCCTATAACCAGTTCATTTGCACCCTCGCCCCCCATATAATCAGTTCACGCTGCCCCCCACCCATAACCATTTCATTTGCACCCCCGAGACAGCGTGAATTAATTGAGGGGTGCAAATGAACTGGTTATGGGGTGTGGGTTTAAAGTCAGTATTCCTGTTAGCAATAAATTCATTAAAAAGAGTTAGTCAAATAGCAGCCATAATAATCTCAGAATCATATTTGAAGATTTTCCAAGATAGAATAGATATTGCTTTGCATCCTAAATTCCTACCTAAGATAGTATAAGACAGACAGTTGTGAGAATGTTGTCCTTTTTACACGGGCCTCTCCCACCTATGAGCATGCATATTTCTGCGTGTTCACAGGCATGGGAGCCCTGTGTGAAAGACGTGGCACCCACACCCGCAGTGAGTGGTGGTGCGTGCTCGCGCCCACCTAACACACATCCCCACTCACCCCTCATCTCGTCCCCACGCACTGAGCAATCGCAGGAAACGGTGGTTGCTCCGTGGGTGCAGATGAGTGGGTGGTGAGTGGGGATGCATGTACGGCCGTGTGCACCGGCACGCCCGCGGACCCACCACCCGGCAGAGCCGTGTAAAAACAGCCTGTGAGAAGCCACTAGAAGAACAGAAGGTTGCTGCCTTGTAAACATGGTTAGATGGCTGCTAACATTCTCACAACACTCACCCTTCCAGCCGCGCATGGAATTTTCTTATACTCCTAGAATGGGTTGGAAGGAACTGTCATTCTGAGGGGAAGAGTGCTTTTTATACTAGAGTAGCTCAAGACAATCACGTGGTCTATTATTTGACTATGGTGAGCATGCACAATCCAGTTGTGAGCATGCTGGCTGCCATCTCGAAGAACCTTCTTTACAAGGAAACAACCTTCTGATCACTCACATGGGGAGGAGTAGTTTGTAAACAAACAGCTTTATCTCCCAGTTTGATGGGTGTCCCCTGCTGCTGCTGCTGCAGCACTACTAGCAGGCAAAGGCAGGTGAGGGATGGAAACCCCACCACGTTCAGCCCCCACCATGCCCCTGGATTCCCCTTCATTGTAATCACAGAACACATGTGTTGCTGGAGGAAAGTTAGAATGGTCGCCAACCAGACGTTTTTCCTCTACTGACTCCCACTAAACAGCATAGGCGCTGTTCAATGAGAGTTTGGTACTGCCTTAACTATAGGGCCACGACCATGGCTCTATAATTTAAAACAAGCAATGGAAGTTCTTTTTCATTCAACACACAATTAACTTGTGGAACTTGTTGGCAGAGGATGTTGTTAATTCCAATAGCAGCTGGATTCAAACAAAGATTGGATAAGTCCTTGGAGGAAAGGTCCATAAATAGTTATTAGTCAAGTAAGTTGGGGGACGCAACCTTTGACTGTCAGGAGTTGGGAGGGAATAAGATTGTTTTCAAACAAGCACCTCCCCACCCAGTACCCACCCATTCTCATGTGAAAACCCCACTGGTAACCAATGGCTAACCAGTGACTACTGGACGGATACTACGCTTGTCTGAAAACACCCTAAACACTCCATTATGACCAGTTGGGCAGGGCTTGAATGATAAGGAAAAAGGTGAGGGGGGGCCTCAATGAAATCATGTCCCCGTGTAGTCTTCTACAGCCAGTAGCTAAAAAGGGGGGCATAAAAAAAGATAGAGAGGTTGCCAAAAAAGATAGGGGGGCCGGGGGGCCCTGTTATTTGGGCGGGGCTGTTGGGTACTTCTACAAAGCAACCAAGACTGGCTGTTGTCAGAGACAGAGTGCAAGGCTCAGAACGTTCACCCCACCCCAAACACCTTCTACAACTGTCATCTGGACACCCACTTATCCAGAGGGTTTTTGTCCTCCCCCCCACGCCCCGAAACATATTTGGATGAGTGGGCTCTACTACACCAAAAACAGAGGCCAAAAACAATTTAGGAAGAACAACAATCCCACAATATTTAGGCCAATTCTTTGTTTTATTTTAGGTTCTATTCAGAATTTTTAAACTGCCAAGGTTGGCTGTTCTGGAAATGCTGGTAATAAAATGGTGTTTGGTTACACAAAATCGTCCATAATTCTTTTGATTCAAGCCAGCTGCAACCTTCCTTACAGCTAATTCACAAGAATACTAAAAAAAACCTGCAAAAGACATTTATTTTTCAGCTCCCACATATTTTTAAAAAGGTCAATTACTTTTAAGGTGACATGGAGCACAAAAAGTAGAAGATGAATCAGAAACTAAAATATCTTTTCATGCAAAGTTAATTAGTCCTCATGACTTTTGGAAATGAGCCTTTCCTGATTTAGAGAAGAGACTAGGAAACTGAATAAATTTTAAATGCCGTCAGCTCTAAGAATAGGCGTTATTTAATTATTAAGAATTCCAATGCCAAATACTTTGGCTTCTTAATTAACTAATATAAAACATCCAAAGTATTTAGAGTCGATACCTGGGAAGAGTATATCCTCAAAAACCAGAGTCCAACTTTGTTTACAGTTAAGGACTGTACTTTGGACAACTAGATGTTCAGTTTAATGACTTCAGTAAGCCAACAATGAGGTATATACACTTCTTTAAAAGATGCAGGCAGGATCTAAGCACAGAATGAGATTTTTCAGAATGCATGAAGGCAAACATAACCACAGCAAGGATGTACAGGCAAAGATTTGGCCAGTATTTATCCATCACTCATTTGTGCCAGGACTCAGAAACAGCCTTTTTCCGGATCCTGACACCACTTCTATGTGGCAAGATCCCACCTACAGCTGGATGCAAAAGCACAAGCTTCAACCCCAGCCTCTCCCCACGACAGGGATGGGGCTGACCAGCATCAGTGACAGCAATGCCAGCCCTGGCAGCTATCAAGCTTAATCTATCCGTAAACAAGGACTGGAACAAGGACTACTGAAAAGGGGGAGCTGGCAGCAACCTGCCCCTTTAAATATCTGTGATGATGGTTATGAAACCAAACGTACACATACATGGTATGAGCATTTTATGTACACATTTCCTAGCCATGTCTGATATCAATCAACTCAGAATTACGAGATGAATAAAACCAAAATGGAAACTTTGTATGCAAGAGCTATGTAATGAGAATACATTCAAAAATACATTGTGAGCTATGTAATGTTCAGAAATCCAAAAGCAGAGTTGTGAGCTCAAAGACAGCTATGCTGTCTGATGGACAGAGCAAATTAACAACACAATAGGGAGGTCACTACCTGAGAGACATGGGGGACATGCAGGACCTGCCAAGACACAAGTCTTTGAAGTGGCATGAAGGGCCATTAAAAACTATTTAAAGACATCAGAGAACAAAGGAGGAGAGATTCACGTTTGAGAGAACTCTGAAACAGAATCGAGAAACTGCACCCAGTCACGCCATCTGGCTGAGAAATGGACTTTTAAGCATACATCTGCATAGGGTAAGATTTAGCTTAGACATTCACAAGTAAGGTAGATCTGCGTTATCTTATATTTTGTTTTATTGCACTCTTGTATCCAATTTTTTCACTAATCTTAAAAAACTGTTACCTAAGCTTTGCATACTTATGTGGAAGGAACTCTGCAGTAAGGGTGACAAAGAGGGTTAACCCTTTCAGGCTGGAGCAGTTCTGGAGGGAGCTATGTCCAGCGGGCACTGTAAGTGGAGAAAGTGAGTCATAGCCAGCCCACAGTGGAGCAGAGAGGCCCAGTCCCATCACAATGGCAAGCCAATGCAGTGAAAAAATCCCAAACTGTACCAATGTGCAGTGACTAAATGCTGAGTTGCCAGCTGCTGCTGCTGACAGTAGGCTCCCAGAATTGGGACAAGCAGGCAAAGACTGTGCAAGAGTGCTGTGTTTGTTGTTTTGTTTTTTTCATTTCAGGAAACCATGTTAGGCAGACAAAATGGACAAGCCTAAGGGTCTGTCCAAGATGAACACAGAACAGCTAGTACAAGAGTGTCAAAAGAGAGAAACACACACAAAAGGAAAAAATAGCACAAACCTTATTCTGTGCATCAAGGCACATACAGCACAACAAAGTGTCAAGTGGCAGGTCTTCAGTGGCAGGTTTGAGCCCCAGAAATGAATTTTTGCAGCCACATCCCATTGCTGATTAATGTTCAGATTGTGATCAACCACAATCCCTAGATTCTTTTTACATGTACTGTTGCCAAGCCAAGTTTGCCCCATCTTAATACTTGCACATTTGGGTGTTCTTCCCTAAATGCAGAACTTTACATTTTTTATTAATTTCATGCCAGATTTCCAACCTAAATTCTAGTTCTATCTTCTACAGTGTTAGCTATCCCCTCCCAGTATTGTGTCATCTTCTATCATGTCAAGTATTCTCTCCAAGTCATAAATAAAGATGTTGGATACCACCGGACCCAGGACAGAACCCTGCAGGACCCCACTCGATGCCTCCCTCCAGTTTCATAACAAACCATTCATGATCACTCTGTGAATACAGCTCTTCAGTCAGCTGTGTATCCACACTGTAGTTTCTTGAAGTCTGCACTTTGCAAGCTTGTCAATGAGAATCTTGTGTGAAACTGCCGAACATTTTACTGAAATCAATATACATTACATCCACAATGTTCCCCTCGGTCCACTACTTATTTTATGAAAGAATGAGGCAAGTCTAGTCTGGCATGAGTTACTCCTGATAAATCCATGCTGATGATGACAGTGCAGTGATTACTCGTAAAGGTGCTTACAGACTGACTGTTTTTATAATCTGTTCTAGTATCTTCACAGGTATTGAAGCCAGGCTGACTGGTCCGTAATTGTTTTATGACCTTGATAACCCAGTCTTATCTTAAAGTCTTAAAATAGGACACACACTGTTTTTACATCTTATGTTACCACTAAAGCAGCCTAGGTCTTAAACCTTATAATTTCATTTGAAAAAATGTGCAATAACCAATATGAATTTATTGCACTACACATTACTAATAACATACAAGACTTATTTTCCTTTACTGATCTCTTTTTACATGTTCAGCAACAATATGAAAATACTTCCTGATTTGCGAGCTTGTGTTTTTAAACATATTCTTTAACTCTGGGCGGGGGGGGGGGGGGGGATAGGTATGTGATTTTCAAACTATGATCCAAGGAGCACCTTGCTTGTGAGCTGAAGAAATGTAAATGCAAATGCAAATATTTATTTAAAAGGTATTGGACTGGAGACAGCATCTATGATATTTGATCTCTCTTACAAACACAGAATGACAGACAACCAGAAGATCATATAAAATACACTTGGCTCTCAATATTGACTGTAATTTTTCTACATAGGAATTATTACTATTATTTCTCATATTTATCGGCCACCCCTTCCTACTACTGTAGCTTGGGGTGGCTTACAACATAATACAATCACCTAACAATAAAATCCATACAGCATCAATATAAAAAATAATATAAAAAACAATACAGAACTCATGGCGGAGTATAATCTCCCCCCTTACCCACTCCCTCACCCAAGGCCCGGTGGAAGAGCCAGGTCTTGCACTGTCTGTGGAAAGAGGGAATCTGTATATTATTATTAAACCCGTGATTCCCAACCTTTTTGCCTGCGTGACTCCATTTTAAGACTTAAATATAACCCTGAGATTCAAGACAGAAATAAAGAAATGCAAAGGATATGAAATATGCATCAGTATTACAACTCCACTTGGGGTCCTGAAACTCACTTTGGGAACCTCTGTGTTAAACTGTACTAACTCCAGTTTTATATAATTTCTATGCACACCCTGTCAGGGGGGAAAATACTGATCTGTTATGGAAATAACATAGTTAAGCACACAGGATGGCACATATGTGGTGATGTTTATATATTCCAGTATATATATTGGTATAGAGTAGTAATGATAGCATATTTACACATAATAGATAAGGATATTATTTATTTATATTATAAAATTTGTACGCCACCCTCTCCTGCTAAAAGCATCTCGGGGCGACTAACAACATATTAAAACAATTTAAAACAGCAAAACAACAATAATACAGTTAAAAACCCCAATAAAACAAATTATCCCCCACCCTAACCCAACCCACCCCATCTCCCTCAGGGAAAGGCACGACGGGACAGCCAGGTCTTACATTGTCAGGCAGACCTCCAGCGGGAGTTCCACAGCCGCGGCGCAGCCACAGAGAACGCCCTCCACAAGGTCGACACCCGAGAAACGCGGGGGACCTCAAGTAGGCCATCCACCAGTCAACCACGGGGACTGATCCAGGATCCGGCGGTCCTGCAGATAGGTTGGGCTCAGACCATTTAGGGCTTTAAAGGTCAGCACCAAGACCTTGAATTGGGCCCAGAAGAGTATCAGCAGCCAATGCAGAGAATGAAGCATTGGTGCAATGTGCTCGCGACGGCCCGTTCCCATTAGGAGGCGGGCCACCGCGTTCTGCACCAGCTGCAGTCTCCGAACCAGCACCAAGGGTAGCCCCACGTAGAGTGCATTACAGTAGTCCAGTCTCAAGATAATAAAAGCATGGACGATCGTAGCCAGATTCGAGTCTGAGACGTACGGTCAAAGCCGACGCACCAGGTGCAATTGGCAAAATGCCCCCTTCGCCACAGCCGCCACCTGGACATCCAGGCGGAGCTGTGGGTCCAGGAGCACCCCCAGACTCTGAACCTGAGATACCAGGGCAGGACAGATCCCATCAATGATGGGGGCCACCACTCCCCTGGCCTTCCCCACAACCATCACCTCCGTCTTGTTGGGATTCAACTTCAGGCGGCTCGCCCTCATCCAATTCCCCACAGCTGCCAAACATCGGGTACGGACCAAGACTGCCGGGCCTGAGTCGGATGAAAAGGAGAGCTATAGCTGGGTGTCATCAGCATACTGATGACACCGCACGCCAAATTCCCTAACAACCTCCCTCAAAGGCTGCATATACACATTGAACAAGACAGGGGACAAGATAGAACCCTGCGGAACTCCACACGTGAGACCCCGGGGAGAAGATGAAAAATCATCCAGGACCACATGCTGGGTTCTCCCAGTCAGGAAAGAGTGGAAGCATTCAAGAACGGTCCTGCCAATCCCTGCCTGGTCACGCAGCCGAGTCACCAACAACTTATGGTCAATGGTATCAAATGCAGCCAAGAGATCTAACAGGATCAAAAGGGTCAAGCGACCCTAGTCCAACTCCCAGAAGAGGTCGTCAACCAAGGCCACAAGCGCAGTCTCCGTGCCATATTCCGGACAAAGCCAGACTGAGAGGGATCAAGAAAATTAAACCGGTCCAGATGCTCCTGCAGCTGCCGAGCCACCACGCACTCAATAACCTTCCCTAAAAAGGGAAGGTTAGAGAGTGGTCGATAGCGGGCCACGACGCCAATGTCCAATGATGGCTTCTTGAGCAGGGGCCGCACCACAACCTCCTTGAGACGGACTGGCACCTTGCTCTCCCCAAGGGAGACATTGACAATCCCCGCCAGCAATGGTCCTAATGTCTTGGCCCTGACCAGCCAGGACAGGCATGGATCTAATTCACAATAAGTGGCTCAAACAGTCCCAAGAGCATCCTCCGCATCTGAGGGCGACACATCCTGAAATTCATCCCACAAAACAGGACAAGACAGGGCTTCTACTGCCTCTGGCTCACCTACTGCTAAAAGTGTCATGTCAAAACTGGGGTGGATTTGAGCAATTTTACCTGCAAAAGTCCACAAACAAATCACAGCGGGCATTAAACACAGTATGAGTTTTAGAGTACTTTGAAAGTCAGGCTAAGAAGTTGACATGAGCAGAGAATCATGGGATGGTTGGGAATAAAGAGCAAATTACCTACAGGGAAATCTTATCAGGACATCAGGGAGACTCGCAGGAGGATTGACACCCCAGCTGGTGTCTCTCGCTTGGCATGACGGAACTGGAAGAGATCAAGGGAACAGTTATGAATGGGTATTCTCTGGAACTCAAAGGAACCATACAAGGTCAGAAAGTTTAGGAAACAGCCATAAAACTTCAAACAACCTACAAATCAACTTTGGGGCTGAAAATGCATATGCAAACTGGGGTCTATCAGATTGGAGCATGTCATGATAGAGGGTGTCACTCTGGGTGAGAATATTATAATGTATTAATTAACTTGAAAAGGTATAAAAGATGGGGACCAATGTAACTGCCTTTGTCAGTTGAGACGGCACCATGGCTGAGGGGGTGTACTCAACCCACCAAGGTCCCGTAGAGGGACTAATAAAGCCTACACTGCCAACCGCGTGTCTGTCTCCGTGCTAACTGCTTGCGTGGCAACTACTAACTAAAAGGAAACTGACTCAATACGCCCCTCTTAGGTTTGTCTTCTGTAGCTGAGGCCTAAATAAAAAGTTTTAAAATAATTGTCTCACCCTCCTTCTTAAGCCATTTCACAATGTTCCCTTCTTCCATCGTAGGAGACAATGCAGGCATGAGTATTTTAACAGCAGGAGTACCTGGAAAACAAGGCATTGGGATTAACAAATTAATTAAAAGCTCCAGTTATTACAAACATACTAATATTCTCGAGTTCAGTTTCCCTGTCTTGTCCCCTTTGCCCTCCACCCCAGACTGTTAGAAGGGGGCTACCTGTTGAACCTGGAGTCCATCACCCAGCCGAGACCAGAGGGAGCATTGTGGTGAGATCAGGGATTCCCAGGGCGAAGATTGTGTGCAGGTGTGTGAGGAGGCGGGGCTGCACTGCCAGGGCTGTATAAAAGCTGCCGTGGAGCCGTGGCGGGGAGTTCAGTTTCCCTATCTTGTCCCCTTCGCCCTCCACCCGACTGTTAGAAGGGGGCTACCTGTTGAACCCGGAGTCCATCACCCAGCCTAGACCAGAGGGAGCTTTGTGCTGAGATCAGGGATTCCCAGGGCGAAGATTGTGTGCAGGTGTGTGAGGAGGCGGGGCTGCACTGCTGGGCCTGCATAAAAGCCGCCGCAGAGCCCGGCGGCACTAGAGGTGCGCGTCAGGGCCGCGCGCCTAAGGGTTGCGCGCGCAAGGGCGTGCCCTTGTGCGCATGGCCTTAGGCGAGGGCCGGGCGCGGGGCACCCCCCCCCCTTTTCTTTCTTTTCTCCCACTGCTATTTGTATTGCGCAGTGTGTTGCTTAGGGTTTTGCAGGATTGGATGCCCTGTTTACCCAGACCATGACAAAAAAAAGGGAAACAGGGGCTAGGGGACGACAGTTTAAGTTATATGACTTTCTTCCCAATGGCCAGAGGGCAAGTCTGCTGGCTGAGGATGGGACTATACCTTCAGAGCCTGATCTTACAGGCTGTGGGACTATTGGGGATTTGCGGACTGGCTCCGCTGCTCCCCAGCTGCCCCTATTGAGCAGCAGTGAGAATCAAGAGTTCGGGTTTTTTTTATCTGTACCTGAGGAGTCTTTGTCCTTGCAGGTGCTGTTGGAGAAACTAACTGTGTTGGTGGGAGATCTGACCTGCCTCGTTACAGCCAGGATTGATGGAGTAGAGCTGCAGTTGGCAGCAATTCAATCACGACTTCAAGGACTGGAGGATCTACTTAAGGATTGTAATGTGGACACAAGAGGGGGTAGATATGCCCCCCTCCCCCCCAAGATGGGGACTGACATTGCAGTCCAGACTTTAGTGCCCTCAGATCAGCCTTGTTTGAGGTCTCCTGGGTAACAGCCTTCAGCGCCTAGATCTCCGTCCCTGTGTAATAGAGGCAAGCTTCAGCTGGTGCCTATGGCCGTAGCTTTTAGGATTGCTCCTTTAGTCACGGGGTATTTTACCTTTTGGGGCTCTAAGAGCAGAATCCTTTCCCATGTATCCACCTTGTTGGGATACACGGTCTTCGCTTATCAGGTTGTTCATTTTGTCCGGTTGCCATCAGTGGATTCTATCAAGCGTGTTGTTGTTTACTTCAATGCTTTACCCACTGTTAATAGTTTGTGGGCCCATTACAATATTGTGTCTTCCTGGGGGGTTTTCATTAGTCAAGTGTATGAAAGACCTGGTGTTGTTCCGCTTGTTCCCCATCTCCACCCAGTCACTACCTCCTTATCTAGTTTAAATCATTCAATTACTCTGGAGGCTTTGAGAAACTCTAATTCAGTACAACTGGCAAGGAGAGTCCTATCAAAAACCTCTGGGGCTTTAATTAATTTTAAGTCTAAGCATTTGGCCCAGAAGGGGGAAAGCTGGGAGACCTTCGAAGATAGTTTTCTACCTAAGGACTCTGTAGGTTATTCCCCAACTACTCAGTCCCTAGTAGGCTCCTCTATGGCCCTGTCTTTAGCTAATCAGCCAGTTCCATCTGCTACCTCCTTGATTACCCCTATGGATACCTCTAGGGCTTTGTTGCCCAATCCTTTTAGTGATCCCACACCATTGAAGGCAACTGTTGTGGTACCTTCAGTTGTTAGTAGGGATTTTTCTGGCTCCTTGGATTCGCAGTACCGTTCACAATGTCCTATAGTACTAAGTTCCCGGATAGCTAGTTATCCTCTTTCCTTTCAGCTGGGGACTTCTTCTTCAAGGCCCTCTATTTTAGATGAGTTGGCAGCTGTGGATGACATTTGTCGGGTTGCCGTTCAGGAATCCAGGGGGATGGTTTAAAGTAAATTATTTTTGCGTGTGCTTTTGTGATAGGGTAATCTTTTTGAGTTTGGGTTTAATCCCTTAGACCAACAAATTATATCTTTATATGGTTAGATTAATGTATTGATTAGCTTTATAGCTCCAATATTTGTATTATCATGCCTGTTTAGGGCCATTGGGTAATTGAATTTTTGCTATTTAAATGGGATTCATATGAATCTATCTTGGATAGAAGTTGAATTTATGAAAACTTTTATTGTATTTGCTTTTAATCCCTAGGGATATAGTTATATTTAGATTTAACCTATTATTGTTTAAAATACTGTTTAAACTTTCTGAGATAATCTTTATCTTAGGAGTGTGTGTGTTGTATGTTTTTGTTTGTATTTATTGTGTATGCAAAAAAATTATTGATTGATACTAATATTCTCAATAACGTGTATTCATGCAGTCTTAATTTAATGGAAATAACTCCTTGGAAAATAGTGTAACTAGAGAAAGAAACTGGGTTCAGAGTGTGAATTTAAAAACTCTATGAACAAAAATATTCTTTAAAAAAAGGTTACCTAATAATATGATATTACACATAGTAATATACAACATGTAATACTTCAAATAACTTGATTTTTCTATGATTATTGTGCTGATAGGATGAATTGGAAAATAAAGATAAACAGTATGCTAACTTCTGGAAAAATGAACTCTCTCTGGGTATTTTCAGATGCAATGGTACTGCAGGTGGCCACACTTTGACCTGCGTGACCACCCACGGTGATGTCATGTTTGAAAAGGCCTGCCAAATGATACCCCAGGCTGAATCCAGGGTTTCCCCAGACCGTGGCAGTTCATAGCCCAGGCTGTAACTCGGACCCATCACCGAGTCACAGTCCGGGCCAAGCGCTGCCGCAGCCCAGGAAAGCCATCTCCAGACTGGGGGTAAAGCAGGACGTCACGTTTGATGACCCACTCTACCTGACCCAGTCTGAGGGTATTCCAAGCAGGTGCAGCAGCCTCAGACCTCCCCATCCGGTAGGAGGGTAGGCTGCGCTCAGCAGCGTGAGGGGCGGGACTGTGTAGACTCATGTCTGTACATGGCCCAGCCCTCTCCCCACCCCCTCCCTGGACTCCAACACATCTGTTTGGCAGCCAGTGTTGATGATGGCCTCAATTTTCCCTAAAATGGATACAACCCCCCCCTCCTCTGCTGTATGACCAAGGGCCAACAAACTTGGACCCGAAGGGCTTGAAAGGACAGCCCCAGACGTGCCCAAGGGCTGGCAAACATGGGGGAAAGGGCTTGAGAGCATAGCCCCCCATTATGAGCATGAGGTCCAGCCACTGTTGTTTACTCTTTCCCCCTGTGTCAAAGATATCTTATGCATCTTGTATGGCCCTTTTTGTGATGAAAGTAGAAGTTGGATTTCTCCCCTCATTAGCTCATTGTGTACCCCAAACAACCCATCGTAGCCTCCCCAAATCCTTTGTTCATTACCCTATAACTGCCCCTGGTTTTCCCATCAACCTCTGAGAAACCTTGGACCCCAGATACATGCAGGTCTCCCTGCATATGTCTGCGCTAATGGATCTCCCAGATTTCGGCCTTCCCCCCACCCCTTTGTACCCCAACATCGCTGGATCCTGGGCTGCTGATCCTGCTCAATCAGCTAGGAGAGGTAAACTATAGGTCCAGTCTCTTGCTTTTTCTTCCCCTCTGCAGAGCCTAGCCCCCCCCCCTTAACTTCCTTAACTTCAGGGGGGAATGAGCTTTCCCAGCCACAGTCTGTGTTTTCTTTGTAGCCTTTGTTTGTACCCCTGTACCCCAGCGAACCCCAGCTTAAGGCCATTAAGCTCATTCCCCCCTGAAGTTAAGGATCGGTAGATATTGGGTGGCTCTGTCCCCAGTAGCTACGAGGGGGAGGGGGTTCCTATCAACACAAGCTTACTTTCCCTTCCTTCGCATTTGTTTGCGTTTTTTCCTTCATGTTCCATCAGCCAAACCTGGGCTGTGTTTTGTATTAGCCTGTATGTGTTTCTGTACCTTATTTGGGTCCTTTTTCTTTTATTGTATAACCCAATAAACCTCATTAAGTTTTATTGGAGCATTTGTGTCTCTTTCTTTCTATTTGGGGAGGGTACATAAACTGCTTGTAGCGCGTACTGTCCTCAGCTTGATCCCTTGAACACGAGGGGACCCCCTAATTTGGCTAACTCCCCTAAATTTAAAGATAGAGCAGATATTGGGGAACCAACCCCCCCAATAATCTCACATGGCAGCGGGTCTCGTGTTAACAGATTGGTGGAGAATGTGGGCAAGCACGTGGTAATAATCCACGCAGAATTGTCCACGGAGGCATATGTAGCTACATCCAGCCGAAACCCCCATATTTCTATCTCTTTCCTTTGTCATTTTTTGTCTCCTTTCTCTTCTCCTGGACCTGCGGATTTATGCATCAGGGTCTGGGTTGTTGGGAAGGAATTGTTGGAGTTGTGGGTTGTTGAGAATTGTAACAGATCTCCAAACTGTAAGAGGCAGTTTGGGGAGTCCTTGTATGGTAACCAGAGACCGGTAGGTCCCATCTGCAGGGAGGCGGGTGGTCTTGAACGTGTAAATCTTGGGACTGTATGAGGCAGTTCAGGGATTTGTGTTTGGTCCTAAACTTGTAGAGACAAGTTTGGGGCAGCTTGGAAATAGACTTGGGATTGCTAAAGGCAGTCCATGGTCTTGGATTAATAACTTGTAAACTTGTTGTGTGGTTTGTATGTGTTGTCTCACACCTGTGGGTAAGCGGGTGGTCTGGAGTAGGAAGTTTAGAGACTTCCTGTGTATGTGTTGTCTCACACCTGTGGGTAAGCGGGTGGTCTGGAGTAGGAAGTTTAGAGACTTTTGAGAATAGGGACCTGTGTGTGTTTTGGATCTGTAAAAGGTAGTTCAGGGATCTGTGTGTGTGCTTTTGGACTGTGAATCTGTGTGTGCAGTTGTACACATGTTGAATTTCTGGGCTCAAGGGGAGGCGCAGCCTCAGCCCAAGGATTTTTGGGGTCTGGAATCAGCTGCACCAAGTATGGGAGTGTTTGAGAGTGTGGATTTCAGGGTTGCATGGGCAGCCTTGGGATTCTTTTGTCTGGGAATCCTTGTGTGGGTTCCAAATAGAGTAAAGTGTTGCTGGCGGGGGACTGCTTAGGCAGTTAGGAAACTGTATCACTGGAATGCAGAAGTGATACAGGACCCTACTGGGAATTATACTCGGGTGGGGTCTGGATTGGACAGTCAGCAACTGGGAAATAGAAGGCACACTTCAAAAGGAGCATGGGAAGGTAAAATTGGAAAGGTGGGCAGGAAGGAAGTTAGAGGGATTGAGGGAACAACTAGGACAAGCCCAGTCAGCCGCTCGCTTCCTTGCGGAGCAAACCCAGGCCCAGGAGGTCTCAGTGAGCCATGAAGCTTGTGAAGCAGCGATCCAGAAGCTACGGGGAGAACTCAAGTTGCACAAAGGCTTGGTAGCCGCCGTGCAAGTCGAATATCTTCCTGGGGTGGGGTCCATGTTCCCTAGAGGAGAGTCTAACCTGCCCATAGACACCATCCCCCAGGCCCCCCACAACCCCGCTTGGCAAGCACCGGAGCCTATAGCTCCAGTTGTAAGTCAAGATGTGGAACGTGTGGGGGCTGGAGGAAGGGCGATTCATGAAGAGCTGGGTTTGTTTTGTTTTAGAGAAGGATGGTTTATGAATGATAGAGATGAGTTATTTGTGTGTATGCCTGAATATTGGGGTGCATGTATCCCCATGTGGATAGGTGTGTGACTGACTCTGAAATTAAGGAATTCATGAGATTGTAGTTCCCCACTCTGGCTTTAAGTTTGTGTTAGTAGAGAGGTAGGGCTCAGGTTCCTTTGTAGAGTAATTAAGCTTATCAGATCACTGTGAAAAGAAAGAGCTGATCTTCCTCTTTCATGTGGTGATGTATGCATGGATGTGGGTGAGCTGGATTGGTGTGTGCTCTTGACCATGGAATGGGTGAGGTATGTCAGCTTGAAACGGAGTAAAGGGAAAATGTATACCTGCTTTACTCCTGTGTGTGTGATATTATAGGCTTTAAGGTTCCCCCATAGTACTGTGCCTTTTCCCTCACCTTTTGTCTTCCCGAGATCTATCCCAAACAGCACTGAGGCGCGTTAGAGCTACCTTGGGGCTGGGGACTGGGTTGTTACAGTTGGCTTAGTGTCCCAGGGAATTACTGGAGTAGTGTGGGATCCCCTCTTATTTTCCCTGTCACCTTGGACTGCTTCCAAAGCTTAGTCAACCACACTGGGCCAGTTTTTGATTGGTGCTGGGGTGGGAGCTTGTGGCAGCCATAGGATTTAGTGCCCCTCATCCTTGGGAAAAAAGCACGAGTGGCCCCCTTTTGGTACAGTACTCCCCTTCCCCCTTTTGTATGTTTTGTATGGGGCTTGTGGGTGTGCCTGTGGGACTCCAGAGAGGTGTGTGTGCTTGAGGATTTTTATGGTATGTATGGCATGGCAGCTTGATATTGGCTGACATCAGCCTCCAGTTTTTGCACCCTTCTTTATACCCCCCTGAGTTTTGTTGCCAGGCGAGAAGGCAAAGTTATGTGGTTCCATTGAGAAGCTGCAGCCATTTGGGACAGGACGGGGGGAAACAAACTCTCCTCACCCTTTCCTCTTTCAGTATTTTTCTCCTTGAATTGCTCCAGATACGGATCCATACCCTGTCCTAGCTCCCAGAGTCAGTGAAGCAAACGCAGTGCCTTGCCTCCTCGCCCCCCTGTGGTTCTTTCAGGTTTTTCCCCTGTGAAAAGGCTTGCTTAATCTTGGTATGGGCCCTAACACAGCGGAAGTTCATCATTGGTGGGTCCAAAGTGATAGTGCAAGCTCCCCATTAACCCCTGAAGTACCTCAGTCCTGGGAAAGCCAGTACAATAGGGAAAAAGTCAGGAAGAAGCAACAGAAAAGGGCCTCATAGCATGGTATACAGAGGGGTCATATGTCTGCGGATATTGGATGGGCAGGTGGTGAGCGGATCTGCGTGCCCCCACTCCGCCCAGGCCACTGAGGTCCAGGCTGTTTTAGCAGGCCTTGATTGGACATTCCCAGGGAAGGGACGGGGGGACCTAATACAGTTTACATTGGCTTCCCCCTCTCCCCCATTCCTGGGAAGCCCCCGCCTCATCCAGCTAGCTCTTCCACCCCCCTCTCAGTAGAAGGACACTCTGCCTCAGAGATTTGCATGGCAGCCATGAAGAGGAGGGGAAGAAATCCAGCCATGAGGCATGCAGCAAGGGTAAGTGGCCTAATCATTAGGCATACTTTCCATTTCAGGTTTTGCTAACTGAAGGGCCACCCCGGTCTCTCATTGGGGTGGCCACATGGAAATCAACGGGGGGAGTTGTGGAGAAGGTGGTCCATTCCCTCAACCCTCCCCCTACCAAGAGGAGGGGGCCTCCTTGTCCCCAGTTAACCCTCGCCTCTGGGCAAGAACCCCCCCGGATGTTTTATCTCAGCAGGCATATCCAGATGCAAGTGGCGGCAGTGAGGAGTAAAACCTGTCCCAGGAGCAAAGCCGGGAAGGAGATCTGTAAACCCCACAAAGAAACGAGAGGGAGCCAATCCAGAGTTCGATGCCAGGAACAGACCCTGTGGACCCAGATGTTTACCGGAGCCAGTTCCGAGCCCCCACTTTTGGCGTACAGCTTCCCAGCCAGGACAGCCAGCGGCACACAGCACGAGCGGCCCCTTACAGCTCCAAAAGAACTTTCCACCCCAAAACTTGAAGCAAGCCTTCCAGCATGGCCCCCAGATTTTGGGAACTAGAGCCTTTTTGAAGGCTCCCCGCCACCCGGAACTTTTCACATATCAATAAACGTTGGCCCAAGAGCAGAAGAAAGTTGCATTTCACTCCAGCACTCCCGGCCACAGCAGTTGTTCCAGCTTCCAGCCAAAGAAAATTTTCTCTCTTTAAGTTGCCTCAGCTCCTTCCAGCAGCTGAAGCTTATGGACTATTATGCTGAATAGGATACACAAGAGTGGAATTGTCCCACTAAACGGAGCTCCTTGTTACAGGTACAAACTGGTAATTTGGCTCAGCTCTTATGGCCACGGGGCATCAACAGGGGGTGGTGAATTATAATTTGGAAATTGGGACCTAAAACTGGAGAGAGATCCACCCTTTCAGGCATGCAGAATCTCTCAAGGAAATTCAAACCAGGACCATATGCTCACATGTACTTAAACTAGTTCAACCTGTGGCAATACTTTTTATACCTTCAGGTCTTCTTGAAGGAAGCCCAGGTGAATCTAGTCAGACTGTCTATGTAACAGGAAGCTCCCAGGTGTACCTATATGGGTTATTTGTTTTTTATTGAATAAGTATATTTTATTTTTGTTGATTTTAATTGTTTAGTTTGGATATTTGTATTGGTTCTATAGTGATTTTTTCCCCTAGGCACCTTTCCCTCGTGTAAATTAATTTCTCCCCTAGATGTTTTCCCCTTGTGTAGATTGTTTTAGTATTTGTGTGTATTTTGAAGTAACCCCGGTCTGGATTATGTATCTCCTTATTCCTGTTTCTCACCGCTCCTCCCCATTGGTTGTATAGTAGTTTTCCCCTTTTGTTGTTTAATTGCAAAACACTAATTTCCCCCAATCAGTAGGGGGCTCTTGCTGAATTAAGATCATGGTTTACCGGTGTCTTAGTAGCAGGCTCCACCAGACCGTATTGGTCATAGTATTTCGGGAACAGGCTGGTGTGTTGCATGTTGCAAGCGAATGTACTGAGCTGGGTAGCCATGGGTCAGATGTGGCACATCCCAGAGTGCTCCCAATAATTATGTGTGGGCCATTTTAATGGATTAAAAAGCCCACAACGGCGGGATTGTTGATGATGGCCTCAGTTTTCCCTAAAATGGGTACAACCCCCCCTCTGCTGTATGACCAAGGGCCAACAAACTTGGACCCGGAGGGCTTGAAAGGACAGCCCCAGACGTGGCCAAGGGCTGGCAAACATGGGGAAAAGGGCTTGAGAGCATAGCCCACCATTATGAGCAAGAGGGGGGCTTGTAAGACAGAGTAAAGATTGGGCCCAGCCACCATGGGACCCAGCAGAAAATAGGTCGCTCATGTGAAATACCAGCCTGAACCTGGGGGAAGACAGGAAAAAGGAAAATGCCTAGAGTAAAGTATGGGGCCATTAAGATGCATTCTTCCTATTCAGTAGAGCACCGATGACTGGAACTTGGAGCAGCAACCCTCCTTCAGGAATAAAGAAATCCAGGGACTTCCTTTGTGTCCCAGGAAGCCGATTGTTAGTCCTCCCCTCCCCTCCTTAACTACCCTCCAGCCACTGTTGTTTACTCTTTTCCCCCTGTCTCAAAGACATCTTATGCATCTTGTATGGCCCTTTTTGTGATGGAAGTAGAAGTTGGATTTCTCCCCTCATTAGCTCATTGTGTACCCCAAACGACCCATCGTAGCCTCTCCAAATCCTTTGTTCATTACCCTATAACTGCCCCTGGTTTTCCCATCAACCTCTGAGAAACCTTGGACCCCAGATACATGCAGGTCTCCCTGCATGTGTCTGCGCTAATGGATCTCCCAGACTTCAGACTTCCCCCCCCACCCCTTTGTACCCCAACATCGCTGGATCCTGGCCTGCTGATCCTGCTCAATCAGCTAGGAGAGGTAAACTATAGGTCCAGTCTCTTGCTTTTTCTTCCCCTCTGCAGAGCCTAACACACACACACCCGTTCTTCAGTGTACTTTCCCTTTCCCAGCCACAGTCTGTGTTTTCTTTGTAGCCTTTGTTTGTACCCCTGTACCCCAGGGAACCCCAGCGTAAGGCCATTAAGCTCATTCCCCCCTGAAGTTAAGGAACGGTAGATATTGGGTGGCTCTGTCCCCAGTAGCTACGAAGGGGAGGGGGTTCCTATCAACACAAGCTTACTTTCCCTTCCTTTGCATTTGTTTGCATTTTTTCCTTCATGTTCCATCAGCCAGACCTGGGCTGTGTTTTGTATTAGCCTGTATGTGTTTCTGTACCTTATTTGGGTCCTTTTTCTTTTACTGTATAACCCAATAAACCTCATTTAGTTTTATTGGAGCATTTGTGTCTCTTTCTTTCTATTTGGGGAGGGTACATAAACTGCCTGTAGCATGTACTGTCCTCAGCTTGATCCCTTGAACATGAGGGGACCCCCTAATTTGGCTAACTCCCCTAAATTTAAAGATAGAGCAGATATTGGGGAACCAACCCCCCAATAATCTCACGTGGCAGGGGGTCTCGTGTTAACACCAGGCCAGATCCTGCCTCGGGCAGGAAATACCCTTTGTCTTATATGCTGTTAAGGAAAAAATGGAAGACAAACTCCTGGCCTGGAGGCTAGCCTGAAAATCTTACCTTATTCACAGTGCCTCAGCTTCCATTCAATGTGCTGGACATTCTACCTCCAATTAGAATCTAGTCTAGCAATACTATTCATAAGTAATGATAAAAACTAAAGCAACACAATTTTAGCCAGTCTGATCTTACAGATGCATTATGGTGGATTCCATTAATCAAATATCACATAGGCTATACCCATTTGGAGCTAAAGGGGGAGGGAGAAAACTCAGTAACATGTCTGCAAGGCGAATTGTTAACATAGTTATCACCAATTCCACCTACGAACATTTCTGGGCAGAGGTCGAGTAGCCAGGCCCCCACTAATAGTGGCTACTGAGCCATTAAAAAAGGAAATTGGTCAATCTGAGCCTTTGGAATTCTAGGGCCAATGCAAAATTCCTAGTTGACCCACCACTACCCTGGGAAGTCTTAGGCCATTTTTAAAAGGGCATGGCTGGGGGGGGATCCATGTGCACTGGGTGGAGCAACCAAGCACATCCAAAGAGTTGGGGGGGGAGGGGAAATCAAGTGGGCCAGGAATAGATGTGTGCCCCTACCCACACATGGTTTTGACTGCCCCCACAAGGAGCACCCCACATTTTTTCCAGATGTTCCATGCACGGGCATTAGTGAGGGGCGCGTGGATCACAAGACCGCATGCCCCCCCCCCCATGTCGCCTTCAGACAGGTGCTCGGGTGGATGTGGGATGGGTCCACCTTCATGGGCGCGTCCCGTTTAAAAAATGGCCTCAGTTAAAGCACAGGAAGAAGGGGGAAATGTAGCACAGTGGCCTACTATACCAATTGATAGTTGACTATCAACTGATTGGTGGACATAATGTTATATGATGAGGTGAGGTACCTTACCCCCTCCATAAACCACTTTGAAAATTAGGGCAATTTCAGTGGAATTGATAGTTCGGGTGAAGATGCTTATGGGTAGGGTTACCATACTTCCCCTTTAAAAGAGAACGTTTATGAAAAATACATATTGCAGGGCTGCATTGCTTCCAGTGTAGCCCTGCAACATGTATTTTTCATAAACATCCTCTTTTAAAGTGACAGTATTAACCCTACTTATGGGGTGTGCTCACGATGGGGGGGGGGGGAGAAAGAGGGTCCAGATCATGGGCCTATGCCATGGATCCCCTATCCTTGTGTGCATGCCCTCATCTCCAATCCGTTGTCCTAAGCTCATTCTTTCAGCGGTTGAGGATGAGGACTGAATGCATGAACTGGATCCAGGAACAGGGCCAGGGCCTAATAAAAAACAGCCATGAACCAGATGTTGTCCACCCATGCTGTAAGGTCAGTATCTAACCAATGTCAGTAATAAAAAAATGAAATAAAGACCCAAGGACTGCAAATCAGTTGGAACAAATGCTCACAATCAGATCATAAGAACATAAGTAGTGCCATACTGAGTCAGACCAATGGTCCATCAAGCCCAGCATCCTGTCCTCCCTCCAACAGTGGGCAGTCTCGATCGCATGGGAGAAGAATCAACAGTCACAATGGGCAATCCATTCCCCGTTGTTCACTTCCAGCTCCCGACAGTAAGAAGTTCATCCCGTAAGCTACTTGGTTAACAACCATTAATGGACCTACTCTCTAAGAACTTGTCCAGTCCTTTTTTAAACCCAGCTATACTACTGGCCTTGACAACGTCCTCTGGCAACAAATTCCATAGGTTAATTATGCATTGAGTGAAAAAGTACTTCATAAGAACATAAGAAGTGCCACACTGGGTCAGACTAATGATCCATCAAGCCCAGCATTCTGCCTCCAACAGTGGCCAATCATGGGGGCCTGGGAGAAGCACCCAACAGGTCACCATGCTATCCATTCCCTGTGGGTCATCCCCAGGCTCCCGACAGTAAAGGGTTTTGTTCCCCAATCCTATCTGGCTAATAACTGCTAACGGAACTATCTTCCAGAAACTTGTCCAAACCTCTTTTAAACTCGGCTATACTGCTGGCCTTGACCACCTCCCCTGGCAGTAAATTCCACAACCTAATTGTACGCTGAGTGAAGAAATACTTTCTTTTTTCTGTTTTTACTCTGCCACCTGTGAGTTTCATGGAGGGTCCCCTAGTTTTAGTACTAGTTGAGAGAGTAAATAACGGTTCTCTGTTTACAAGTTCCACCCCACTCATGATTTTATAGACCTCTATCATATCTCCTCTCAGCCGTCTCTTTTCCAAGCTGAAGATTCCCAACCTATCAAGCCTCTCCTCATACGGGTGCTGTTCCATACCCTGGATCATTTTTGTTGCCCTTCTTTGTACCTTTTCTAGTTCCGCTATGTCTTTTTTGAGATGGAGCGACCAGAACTGCACACTTCCTTTTATTTGTTTTAAAGCTGCCGGCAGCTAGTTTCAAGAAGTGTCCCCAAGTTCTAGTACTATTTGAGAGGGTAAATAACCATTCCCTATCTACTCGCACCATACCACTCAAGATTTTATAAACCTCTATCATGTCCCCTCTCAGTCTTCTCTTCTCAAAGCTGAAGAGACCCAGCTTGTCAAGTCTCTCTTTGTACAGAAGCCGTTCCACACCCTTTATCATTCTCGTTGCCCTTCTGTGTACCTTTTCTAGTTCAGCTATGTCATTTTTGAGATGGGGCGACCAGAACTGCATGCAATATTCCAGGTGTGGTCACACCATCGATTTGTATAGAGGCATTATGACATCCTCAGTTTTATTCTCTATCCTTTTGTGAATAACTCCTAACATTCTGTTTGCTTTTTTGACTGCTACTGCACATTGGGCTGAGGATTTCAGTGTATTGTCCACGATCACTCCCAGATCCATTTCCTGAGTGGTAACTCCTAGCTTAGTACCCAGCATT
This sequence comes from Sphenodon punctatus, assembly GCA_003113815.1. Classification (NCBI taxonomy): domain Eukaryota; kingdom Metazoa; phylum Chordata; class Lepidosauria; order Sphenodontia; family Sphenodontidae; genus Sphenodon; species Sphenodon punctatus. The sequence continues at coordinate 571,230 of QEPC01010849.1, read as the reverse complement.
GTGTACGCATAGCTTGGATTATTTGCACTTGTCCACATATCTCATCTGCCATTTAGACGATCAGGCACCTAGTCTCGTAAGTTCCTGTTGCAGTTTGTCACAGTCTGCTCATGTTTTAACTACCTTGAATAACTTGGTGTCAACCAGATCAACAGAGAGTGTGAGTCTTTCCATTTACTGAAGTGAAGGGTATAAGGAAGAGGTAGAGCAAGCTTTAAAGGCTCAAAAGAGGAGGTAAGAAAGGGGGCTATGATTTCATAGAAGAGAAAATAAAATAAACATGCATGGGAATGGGGGGAGAGCACAAATTATCCAGGGCAAGTATGCGTATCTCTCTATTACAAAATTAGACTGCAATTCACAAATCACTTGACCAGCAGAACAAGACTATGGGTGAAAATAGACACAATGCTAACTCCACTTTAACTCTGCTTTAACACAACTTTAACGTTTCTTATGTATGTTGCAGGGCTGTACTGGTGCCCTATGCAGCCCCGACATGCTTAAGAAATGTTGAAGCGGTGTTAAAGTGGAGTTAGCGATACGTCCGTTTTCACCCTAAATTCACTCTGGCTCAATTAATAGAAATGAAATGCTTCTAGGGCTGTAGCCATTAGGAGTACAAGTAATCTTGTTCCAAGACTTCTTCAGAATTAAAGTAGTCAAAATCCTATAAAGTAAAAGATGGGATATAAAAACTGAATGACCAACAGAATAAAAATTCCAACCCTTTTGGAAACTCATTAATTTACAAATCCATTAAAAGGCTATGAATTTGTGAAGCATAAATTATTACTCTTCTAAAAAGAATAGGCAACCTTTCATAAATGTTTTATTTAATGGAAGAATTCAAGATATAATTTTTCATCCTTTCTGGACAGTGTGCAGGTGATATAATGCAAAGCAAAAGCACTCGAGAAAATATTTAGTAAGCGGAGAGGCTGTAATGATTTTGCTGGGATACAGCATGCAGAGAGAGTTTTTAAACAAGACACATTCATGCATCGCCCCACCATGGTCCACGTGTGCAACTACTGGTGTGATGGTGGTGCATGGGGCCCTGCTGTCCCATAGCTGTCCCTGTGTTTGGCCGCGGTGGGGAACTGGATGAGGTTGAGCAGATTAAAGCTCAATCCCGATAAGACAGAGGTGATGATAGTAGGTGGGACCGGTGATCTGGGCGAGGAGGTTTCCCCCGTTATCCGGAGGATCTGTCCTCCATTGGCTCCATGTGTGCGGAGCCTGGGGTGCTCCTGGATTCACAGCTACACCTAGACTCTCAGGTGCTAGCTGTGGCCAGCAGCACCTTTCGCCAATTACATCTGGTGAAGAGGCTCCGGTCTCGGACTCCAATCTCGCCACTGTCACCCATGCGTTCATCACCTTGGAGCTAGACTATTGCAGTGTGCTCTGTGTGGGGCTGCCCATAGTAACGGTTTGAGAGTTGCAGCTAGTGCAAAATGCGGCGGCCCGCCTCCTTACTGGGATGGGCCGCAGGGAGCACGTAACACCTGTGCTCCGAGAACTGCACTGGCTTCCTGTTGTCTTTTGGGCCCAATTCAAGGTGCTGGTGTTGAGCTTTAAATCCCTTCACGTCCTAGGCCCTCCTTATCCGAGTGATCACCTCACCCCGAGTGGTCCCTGCAGTCATCCGGGGGTGCCCTCCTGGAAGTCCCACGTTATTGGTGGGTTCAGACGGACAGGAGGGCATTCTTGGCTGCTGCACCGTCTATCTGGAATTCCCTAGCAGTAGAGATTCACCTCAGTCCAGATCTTCTTGCCTTCTGACTAAATTGTAAGACCTGGCCCTTCTATCAGGCGTCTGGCGGGGGAGGGGGGAGAGTGGGAGGGGTTAGATGGTTTGCGAGGTGGGGGATTTTTTAAGCACAGGCCAGATTTTATAGTTTCATTTTATATTGTTTTTATTCATATGTTTTTGTATTTATATCTATTTTATTGTAATTGTTGTTATACATTTTTTATTGTTGTAAGCCGCCCCAAGTTGCTTTTGCAAAAGGGGCGGGTAAAAATAGAATAAATAAATAATAGTAAGACTGCTGTCCAAATTCTTGCGGTAAAAAGGTTTCAAACTTAAGTTTAGTTTGTATTATCTTTCAAATAATTAGTCTCACGATAATAGCTTTAAATGACAGACTAATTAAACAACTAGGGATGTAATTCCAGCACACTAAAACCATGTATTCAGTCAAGGGGCGTTTCAAGTGTGAAGGCTCATTGCTAGCTACCACACTTTAAAATGTGCGACTTAAAACACTTTAAACCTTATTTTAAGCTACAGAACTAGGTTTAAGTTATAGATTTAAACTAGGTTTAAGGACTAGATTTAAGATACAGAACTAGGCTCTATAGCTGGGCTGTGACAGATTAATAGAAATTACAACCCCTCCTTAAAATGAATCTTTGTTTACAATCCCAACCATTTCTAATCAACTGTATAGTACCAAATCATAAACAAAGAACTTTATCCTTGGTCCCACAGGAATCTACCACGATACAATATAATTTCAATATATTCTGTGGGCTAGGTACAGAGGGGAAAATACAACACACACCTCAGGTAGGACTGATTTCTTATATAAAGCAAATATTCTTCCAGCTCATTAGCAACGCCACTCATTCCTGCATGCCCACACTTTTCAATTATTCCATACCCAACCACCTTATACGCTGCATCCCAAATTGCTTAACAAATTAATAGTCATAGAATGAAATAATAAGTTAGGGAAAGAGACACAGGAAATATTTTTCAGGCACTCTGAAATTACATTGGTCAAGTACATATAGGCTAGGTTGCCTCTGACAGCAAAAGCTGTTGAGGTAAAGGCTCTGGCATCAAGAATATAAGAACACAGAGAAGATTGATGCTAGGAGAAAAAGGAGACAAGGTCCATCAGAAAGGCTGTAACAAGCCTATGGAAGGCAATTGGGAACTAAATGCTACGAGTCGTTAAAAGTTCACACATAAGCTGCATTACCTAGTAAACACAAGGGCAGAACTCAAGCACTTTTCTAATGTTTCATAGCACTTCTGATAGGGTGGGATAAAAATTTAAATACGCTGTGCACAATCTTACTCCCAGTGAAGTCAGTGGCTAAGCTCCCATTGACTGCAATGAGAGCTGGTTTGCACCCATTACTAATAATTTACAGGTCATTTATAATAAAAAATAAAACCCACTTGGGCTTCACAAACAAAACATAACAAAAAACTCTTACCAGATACCTTCTAGACAGAGGCTACACAATGTAAACAAGGATTGGAACAAACATGACATCCTAATGACCTAGAACATTTCCTGGGAACAAAAGAATAGTGGGACTATGGCAAGGGTGCTTCGTGATACTGGACCCTGTTTAGGAGTACTTCCTATCATGTTCTGGTTAAAAGGAGCTTGACCATTTTCAAAGCCTCCTCTCCACTCCACCTACATGCACACAAAATCTACTTCCTCTTCCCATTCCTGCTTTTCGTTCCTCGCTTCCCCAGGAACACGGTAATTGTTTAATACAGTAATTTTCAGTGGGGTTTCCAAACATTTTGACTGTGTGATCCCATTTTGAGACTTGGGCCCTTTTTAAATGGGCGGGGGGGAATTGGTGTGTGCACCACTGTAGGGGGTGGGCGGGTTGCACATAAGCACACACTGATTCCTAACTGGAAAGGCAAAAATGACATGATCTTTTCAGGGCTGTAATTTCACCCTACAGTTCTGTGGAAAAGCTGTAAGAGGTGGCAGCAATGGAGCTAGACAACTTACACTATGTATGCTACCCTGAGCAGCCATGAAAATCTGGAAACCTAATGCTTATTTTAAAAATTCAAATTTCTGTTGAAACTGAGGACTGTGACAATGGGAAGTCAAGCCTTCCATCTTGCTCTAAATATTTTCAACAGATTAAAAAAATATTCTAGCCGCAAGCAGCAAATGTAAAAGTCCATTTTAGAACAACCAGGAATGGAAGCCATAGGGTGAAAACAAACGAGAATGGGGGTGAGGAGATGGCTCCCCTGGCGACCCCGGGATGGGCCACCACAGCTGCCATATTGTGAGCCAGAAGAGAGTGCAGTTCAAACAAGCAGCAACCCCTCAGAGAATCTGGGCGGGCACAGCTGCCATCACAATTCCCTCCATGACATGGGTCAGCTGGTGAGCTGTCCACATGGGGCAGGACTCCCAGATCCCTGCTACACAGCAGGATCGGGCCACCCCAGTAGGAGCTGCCACCAAACAGCTGAGGAGCACACTCAAAGGAGCACACCTTCTAACACAAGACAGACTCATGCATACACACATGGGTCCACTGCATGTGCAGGTGCCGCCCATGTAAACACCATGGCAAGTGGATGGGCATGTGTGCACACTCCCACGTAACATACATGCACACCCACCTCCACCCATCACTCACGCACGGAGTAACTTACCAAAACGACAATTGCTCCCATGCATGGGGATGCGTGGGGATGGGGCGGGGGGGATTGGTGTGCGCCCATGTGCAGAGCCCCCCCCCCCCCCCCCCCCCCCCCCCCCCCCCATCCCCCCCCTAAACCAGCCTTTCTGTAGCTTACTCCCACTGCACCCCCTTTTCCCCCAGGCCTCTTTCAGGCAGCTTCACTACAACCCACTGCCATGGCATCGCCCTCCACAAAGCCCTCTCTCAAGCAGCTTATTTCAGTGCCTCCCCACCTACATCTCCTCTCCTCCTGCATCCCTTCCCTCCCACACTTAACCACCTCCTGCCCTGCATCCCCAGCCTCTTCCCCCCACTATCCTGTGCACAACCTCCTTCCTCACCTGCAGAGCACGTCAGGCCCCGCCTCTCACACCTGTACCCCACCTACCCTCCCAACCTCCGGCCGTCTCCATGCGCAGCGCTTCCTGCCAAGCCAGGCTCTCTGCTTCCCCCTCTTCCCTGAACTCGACTCCTCCTCCCGCTTTGAACACTCTGCCCCTCTCAGGCAAAGCCCCTCGCCTCTCCTGTCCCCTGGGTAGGGGACCCATCGCACCTTACACCCCAGCACAGTCTCCCTGAACTCTCTCTGCCCCTCAGCGCCCCTCACCCCCCGCCAGGCCGTGTCAGCACCTGCTTCAGCAACAGTCACACCCCACATCGTTGTTACTGGACACACTCCCAGATCACCCCCCCCCACGCTTACCGCCTTCCACTACTTACACCCCTTCCTGCCCCAGGGAAAGCCAGGCCTTGCTCGGGCAGGGGCAGCACCCCTGCAGATCCCAGATCCCCTGCCCCATCTCCTGGCTCGCAGGTCTCTTCTGTCTAGAGAGCAGTTTCCAGGCCGGGAATCTCCGTGGGGAGCTGGGCTGGTTTGCAGCAAACTAGCAGCTAGTAACAGAGGCGGAGCGCTGGGGTGGGTGGGGGTTCCACTTCCCATCGGAGAGGAGCCCCTGATCCGCGGCTCAGACATACTCTCCAGGGCGCCCTACTCCAATCTCCGCTTAGCAAACGGCGCGCTTAGGCGTTGGCAGCCTGGGTTGGTTCTCTCTAACCTCCTCTCTCAGGGCAGGGTGGGTGGCTGCAGTCAGTCTGCGCTTGACTCTTTCTTTCCTCTGCACCAAAAGCACAGCGAGCCAGTTCCTTCCTTTCAGCAGGGGCTCCTGGCTGTTACTAGGACTAGAAGGCGCTGCAACCACAACAGGGGCTCAGGCTCAATGTGACAGCAGCATCTGAGTAACCACCACCACTACCTGGGCAAGGCCAGACAATGGAGATTGTTCATTTTCACCGATTTCCGATTTCCCCCCCTTCTTTTTAGCTGGATGGAAGACAGTGACACCACCTTGGGACTGCAGAGGGGAAGCAAAGATACAGAGAACGTGCAGCAACAGGGGCCCGGGGCCACATTTTGGGCATGCCCTATTGCCTAGGGTGCAAACTGTCTTTGGGTGTTAACAGATGGACTCTCTCTCTTTCTCTCTCTCCCCCCCCCTCCTCTTTGCCCAGATTTACCTGCCTGTGTGAAGGGCGGCTGTCAGATGTTCACCCTGGTCTGGGCAGCATCCTTCCCAGAAAGGCAGAGCACGCTGTGTGGGGTAACCCAGCCCAAACTGATGCAACCGACTGCCCCCCGGGATGCCTGCCATCTGATGGGGGGTGGGGCGTACAGGGCAGACCAAGTATAGGGTCTCTCAGCCTAGAGTGGTCACGGGAATGACCACAACTCTGGGGTGGAGGGGGGTGGGGTTTAGCATGCTGGCTGACTGACTAGTTGGGGAAACCACCGGCCCATCTGCTGGGGTCCTTGCGGGGCCCGTGTGACATGGCTGTGCAGGGTCAACAGCTCTGNCCCCCCCCACGCCTCCGCAGTGGCACACACACTGATTCACCCCGCCCATTAAAAAGGGCCTAAGTTTCAAAATGGGATCACACAGTCAAAATGTTTGGAAACCCCACTGAAAATATTTACACATTTAGTCTCAATGCAGTCAATGGGATAGCACACATTTAAAGAGTTTTCAGGGTCATGGACTAATTTGTTAATCTAAATTCTTAATTTTTAAAGCTTTACATGCCTTTTAAAACATTTTAAATGTATAACATGTAAAAATAATTTGGAAACATTTTTTATAATTCAGTTCCAAAAAAGGCTAAAACTTTTCCTTCCGAAAACCCAAGGCAGCCCCATACAGTGAGAAGTTACAACGGAAGGAAAAGATAAGGCATCCTGATTGAAATCTCTTCCTTCTTTAGTATTACCAAAAATTTTCTTTGGGATGAAGCACCAATAATTAGTTCTAGGTTCAAGAGCAATTCCTGATTTTGGACTTAATCTTAACGTAAAGGTTATGCTATTTAAGGAACTAGAAGGAGAGAGAAAGCTAGATTAAATTCACTGTGGGAGCCTGTTAGTGCTTGAAGACTATTCTCAGTTTAAAAGCAATCCCAACTACTCTTGGGAACGTATCTCAAATTCACTGTCATCCACTCACCATAACAACAGGTACACATAACTATTCTGCCTGCTGTCCCTTGGTACCATACAATCCAATATGCATGTACATACATATACATCTGCAGCATTACCAAACTTGCACATAAACATACACTTACTTACTCACACTATCATTTATATTCCTTCTTCTCCCTCAATGCCATTGCTGCCCAGTGCCCCCACACACCTGCACAGGCTTCGAACAGCTGCAGACAGCTTGCCTGTGTATGTGACAAACCAAATACTCACCCAGTAGCTCCGGGGATCTATGTAAAAGCCTCCATACCCCTCCCCGGGGAAGATGAACAAGAGCCCCTCTCGCTAAATTCCTGTTTAGAAGCAGACTGACCATCCCTCTACTGCTGCAGCTCAGCCACAAGGAGGCTGCCATCTTTCTCTCCTCCCCCTCCCACACACTAGGGCTGTCTCAGTCATTGCCTGAGCAAAATAAAAATAAAAACACTCCCTCTACAGCTGCGCCACCTTTTCTGCCTGAGCAAAAATACACAAAACCCCAGCAATTAATCAGCTCTCTGACAGACTTCCCCAAACATTAATGGGAGAGCGTTATCTCCTTCACCAAGCCAAAACACACACAGAAAATACACTAAGCCAAAATACAAACACCTTTCATACTATTACCAAAATTTTACTTCTGTTATAAAAACAAATCTCCTGTTTCTATTAGCTGTCCCTGCACTGACTGACTGGCTGATGTCTCTACTAGCTGTTTCCTGAGCTATCCTCCAGCAGATAAACAGCACGCATGAAAGTCCCCTCCATTTCCATGGGATTTGTGTGTTTATTAACTCTTAGTGCACACGTTATCTAAGAATCCCTGTGGCATCTAAGTATAGAATAGTAGAGCCATCTTCAGTCTCATGGATGGCTAGACCTATTTTTCCTCAGTGATTTTTAAATTATTTTTTCCTGATATTTTGCAAAATTATATATTCTCAAGTCTCACTCTTTTGGGGGGCACAAGTGCAGAAATCATTTCTTCAAGATCCCAATCATATAAGCACTTGTGGACTTCCTTAACTTTACCCCTGTGAGTAGTCCCAATGAAACCAAGGAGATTAATCACAATTGAAAAATTAAGGGCACAAGTCTCCATCATTAGTCAAAGGAGCTGAGTCAATGACTTCAGTGACATGGACAAAGGACGGCTTTTACCTCTTTTTGAAGAACTGAGCCCTATATTTTTTCAGCATCAGGTTCCCGAGTCACTATTTCTCTCCTGGTGCTTACACATAACCGTCAAACACGTGCTTAGGGGTTTTGATACCCAATCTTTTTTATGGCTATTCCCCTCCCTCACCTCCAAATTACTTCTTCCCCCTACCTCCCAGTTTGTGCAAAACTTCACATCAAAAATCAATGAGATGCTGTGCCAGAAGAGAGATAGCAAGAGTAGCATTCAAGATAGTACATAATCCTGTGAGGGCTTTGGGCCCCAACCAGCAGTTAGCAATTAAGGCCTTTTCAAAAGGCCCTTTTGTTGCCAGCATGTGCCTGTGTAGGAATGGTTGAAGGCGGGAGTACTTATGGGAAACAGAGCCAAGATGATCCTGGACCAGCTATGATTTTCTTACTGATAACATTTTCTCACTACAGTGCACCCTCAGTTAAAAATCCTGGACTTCCTCCTCCACTACAGACAGGGAGAAACGTCATACTTAGCATTATTTCATCTTTACAGTTGAAAACCATTAGCCATTGTTTCAAAAGCTGGCAACATGAGAACTCAAGTTTTCAGAACAATTAAAATTTTGTCTGTTCTTTAATCGAGATAAACCCTGCTGTCCTAGCAGGCCTCCAGCCATGAGCAGACCCATTTTATCATTAGCCACTCAGGGTGAAAACAGACATGACGCTAACTGTACTTTAACACCTTTTTAACATTCCTTAGGCATGTTGCAGGGTTGTATTGGTGCCCTAGGCAGCCCTGCAACATACATAAGAAATGCTAAAGCGGAGTTAGTGTCATGTCTGTTTTCACTCCGAGTTTCTTCTGTTTTTCAGCCAGGATAAGAATATCTCACAGCAAGTGAGGGCAAGGGCAGTGGCTACAGTGGGAGACACTAAGCATGCTTAGCCTGTGTGCCATGTTTCTCCTATACCCTGTTCCTGATTTTTCTCAACAAAAGATATACTCACTTTCCCCCTCCCCCCATGCTTTTACCCTGTTTTAGCTGTACTACGCACCCTTCAAAATCCCAGCCCCTTTTCCTGCAAGACTCTTCCTGCCCGCATCCTGAATGGGTGTACTGATCAATCAGAGCAACTGAGGGGCAAACTAAGAGGGTTTCACTAGCTGCTCCTGAGCAGGCTCACATGAATTGAGCCTGCTCAGTAGGAGCAAAGTATGAATTTCTCGTGCATGTGCACATCGCAGTTTAATCACACAACACAACTCCTGCCAGCAAATCCCAAATTGAATAGCGCTGCGCGGGGAATGAAGGCTCCCTGTGACTCAACGCGCTCCCTCCCCCAGAGTCTCTCGCTTCCCACTGGGCTGCCTGCTGCCCTGTCTCCGGCCCCACCTCCTGCCTGCGCCGAGACCGAGGAAAGCCCAGGGTCTTTCCTCTCTGCCAATGCGGGAGAGAGGGCCATGGCTCAGGCACGGGGTTGCTGTAGCAGTCGCGAAAACGGATGCACCGCCGCCGGGGACGCAGCTCAGGTAAACTAGGAGGAGAGGCACCCAACCCGGCGGGGTGAAGAAGCCAGGCATGAGCCTCAGCCTCACGCGTGTGAGCGACACGCTTCCCTCCCGTCTCCCTCTTCACCCAGTGTGATGAGATTGCCCCCTCTGCGATCTGTACCCCCAGCACAGAGCTGGCTGTCCGGGAACAGAACAGAGCAGTTTGGATGCGGGGCGGAGAACCAGTTGCTGCTTTGTGAGGTGATAAGGAAATCATGTTAAATAAACCAGCTTTTAAAAAAAACCAAAAAAAACACCAACTGCTTAATATTAAAAATAATATATTATTTATTATTAAAATGTATATGCTGCCCATCCTGCTACAAGCATCTCGGGGCGGCTAACAACATTTTAAAATACAAGATAAAATACACAAACCACCAAAAAATCCCATAGTTAAAATAACGCAGTACAAAAAACTCTTCCCTAACCCAAACCACCCATCCCATCTCCCTCAGTGAAGCCAAACAGCCAGGTCTTACATTGTCTCTACGGAAAGAGGGGACGTCGGTGGCCAGGTGGACCTCCAGCGGGAGGGAGTTCCACAGCACAGCCACAGAAAACAGCTTTTAAAAATTGTGGGTTCAGGCAAATGGCGTGGGATGGACAGCTCCGGGGATGAAGCCATCTGCTTAGCTACCAGTCAGGACAAGCAAGCCCCAGCCCCACCCCCCATAAGTCATCTGTCAGCTTGTGCTACCCCATATCTATTCTAAGGGGAAGGGGAACACATTAATCTCCCAAGCCCCCACTGCTGAGTATGTTCTGGTGGTGTGTTTGCCATGTGCCCGTTTGCTATCAGACGTTCGCTATATGGGAACCAAGTTCATTCACTCCCTGCCAAATTGGGGTTAGATCCATGCTGCTGACCAAGAGGTGAGATAGGCTGTGTAGCACGAGGACTATGCCTGCTCTTCAGCATTTTCATACAGATACCCTTTTCTGCAGTGAGACACCTCTTGTCAAGATAAGTAGCCACATGAGCGGGAAAGGATGGCTGTGACTCCTTTGCACTAGTTGGTGCCCCCTAACACCTGTTGACATTAAAGCTACAAAAGCAAAATCGTCAGTTTTTAAAAATGTAAAATTAACTTAGCCCAGGCGATATTAATACTCTTCCTTTGTGCAGTTCATGCAGGGATGGGGAACCTCCAGTTCATGAGCCAACCCCAGCCCATAAGATTTTTTTAGCGGTGGTTGGGGGCGAGGGAAGGATTGGCCCCTTTCTACTTCCTAGATATGGTCCATGGATCCAGTCCCTACCCTCAAGCACTGAAAGCATGAGCTGAAGGGAAGAGAGCAGAGCTGAAGGCATGCATGATGAATCTATGGCAGAGATCCATGATCTGGACACTCCCTCTTCTTCCCCCACCCGCTACACACCCCTTAAGCCCCCAATGCAAAATTCCAATCCATTCTGCAGAGCTTGTACTGATTTTTAAAGAAAACGTTCCCCACTCCTGGTCTAATTCCACATACTGAATTTTGCCACAGGTGCAAGGTTTGAATTTAGAAGCTTCAGACTCGGGGTTTGTTTGTTTTAAACAAACAAGGGGGGTGGAGGTGGAGTCCATGGCCACTGGGGGGCACAGCTCTGGAGTAGCCACTTAGACTCCCTCCCCACACACTCCACCTAACGGGCGACTCCCAGCATGGCTGCCACCCCCTGCCACAGACCGTCGGAGAGAGGGAAGTGCACTGGGCTAGAAATGGCATGTACCAGCATGAGTACTGGAGAACCTGAGCTCCCCAGAACTCCCAGCCAGTTCCTGTGACTTGCAAAGGCTGTGTCCCCGCCCACAGTGCCTGTGAGCAGGGGACCTGTCTGCTGGCGTGGCTGACTGCCACGATTCATACAGGCAGGGGATGTGGGGGCGCCCATTGCCACACACTTTTCTGGCTTATCCCTCACAGCACACTCTGAATTCTTTGGCAGTGTGCCATAAGTGGGTGCTGCGTGGCTCACGGGAGCGCGTGTTCCCCCGCACCACCTTCAGACGGGCAGTTGGATGAGTGGCTCCTGGGTGGCCGTCATGGTAGCATCTTGTTTAAAAACTTCATCACTTCACGAACCGTCAGTATTTGAGCTAGCCAAGTAATTGTTAGCAATAGTTGGCTATCATCTATACAGGCCAGCCATCTAGAGGACAATGCCATTAGGTAGGTAGCTATTGCATCACAAGGTGCTTTTAGGCAAGCACCTCCTCACCCACTATACATATTGCAGGGCTGCAGTGGTGCCCTGCAACATGTATAAGGGGTGCGAGGTGAGGTTATAAGGAACTGCCTAACTAAGTCAGACCAGTGGTCCATCTTAGTCCAGTATTGTCACAACCTGAGATGGCAGCAGGGTTTCAAATTCAGCTCTCCAGGGTCTCCAGCAGAGGCCTCGCCCAGGTGTGTTACTAGAGATCCTGAATCAAAGATGTGGGAGATTGAACTTGAAATCTTGTACATGCAAAGCACACACGCTACTGCCTGAGCCACAGCCCACCTGCTTTTAGAAGTGTTTGTCTAAAAGCACCTACAGTGTTACAAATTTCTGGGTTCTCTTCCAGGATCTCAGGGAGAAATGTGGATCACTGGTTAGAACGGTGCTTAAAGGTATACATTACACATTCATTCTAAACTGAAATTTATTTATTTACTTCAATTTCTTAGCTGCCCCCTCCTGCCACAGCAGCTCAGCGCAGCTTACAACACAATAAAATACAATAAAAACACATATAGTAAAAAAATACAACATAAAATATCATTTAAAACCACAAAACCTAGGCAGAGCCACAAACACCCTCACCCATCCCTCCCCCTTGTCTTTTAGATTGTAAGCCACAGGCAGGGACCACATCTATTTCTATGTTCTGTACAGCGCCAGGCACATGGCTGGCACTATATAAATGTTTAGAATAATAATCATCCCTCTCACCAAACACCTGGAGGAACAGTCAGGGCTTACACTGTCTTCGGGAAGAGGGGCGGTCCGGAGACAGAAGGACCTCCGTCAGGAGGGCGTTCCACAGCCACGGTGTGGCCACTGAGAACACCCCCGTCATCGTCGTCACCCGCGGGACTCCGAGGGAGGCATCCCCGACTGACTGCAGGGGCCGATCCAGGATCTGGGGAGTGAGGTGGTCTCGTAGGTATGCATGGCCCCGGCCATTTAGGGCTTTATAAGTTAAAACCCACACTTTGAATTGAGCCTGGTACACTATAGGCAGCCAGAGCAGAGAGCGAAGCACTGGTGTAATGTGCTCCCAGTGTCTCGTTCCTGTCAGAAGACAGGCCGCCGCATTCTGCACCAGCTGTAGTCTCCGGACCGTCACCAAAGGTAGTCCTACATAGAGCACGTTACAATAGTCCAGTTTTGAGGTGATGAAGGCATGGATGATGGTGGCCAGGTTAGTGTAGAAGACATACGGCCAAAGCTGTCACACCAGATGTAACTGGCGAAATGATATCCAGGCAGAGCCGTGGATCAAAGAGCACCCCCCAGACTATGGACTTGAGGAGCCAACCAAGGGCAGACCCCATCAATGATGGGTGCCACCACTCCCTCGGCCCTACCCACCAGTATCACTTCCGTTTTGTCAGGATTCAGCTTCAGACGATTCGCCCTCGTCCAGTCCCCTCCCCTACAGCCGCCAGACACCAGTAAGCTCCGAGACTGCCAGGTCTGGGTCAGTTGAAAAATACAAAGTTGGGTGTCGTGAGCATACTGATGGCACCGCACACCAAACCCTCGAATGACCTCACCTAATGGCTGCATATACACATTGAACAGGAGAGGGGACAGAATAGAACCTTGCAGGACTCCACACACGAGGTCCCAAAGTGAAGATGAACAATCCCCCAGCACCACACACTGAGTTCTCCCGGCCTGGAAAGAGTGGAACCGTTCAAGAACAGTTCCGCCCACCCCAGCTCAGTCCCGCAAGTGAGTCACCAACATCTCGTGATCAATGGTATCAAATGCAGCCGAAAGATCTAACAGTAGCTAAATGGATGAGATACATTACACATTTATTCTGAAGTGAAATGTAGCTAAATGGATGAGATGTGGGTTTAGAGAAAGAGATCTGCCACAAGCAACCTTGTGCTTTTAGCTACTATCTAAAAACTTGAGGAATATAAGTTGCTTGCTTTCCAGTGTAGTTGGTATGAAGATTTCCTTAATGATAAGATTAGTGAAATATCATGTTTTTCACTTGCCTTAAACGTACAAGGTACCTTACATTTATTCATGGATGGTCCAACTAATGTCGTGTAGGCTCTTGGCATGTGATCATATGGTCTCCTCTTGGCTCGTCTGCACCTTCTCTCTTGCTTAGAGTCACGTTCTCAACCAGGAGGTTGCATTGCTAAATGGGAAACGGCTCCAGCTAGATTGTAGAGAGGAACGTCTAGTGTAGAGAAGTTTGAGAACCACTGTCATAGGCTGTTTTGATGTCTGGATGAGGAGTTCTCTTTTTGTCTCCTAGACAAAAATCAGGACTTTACACAGTTCTGTTTTTAGTGCTGTGAAATCTGCAAGTGTTCTTTTAATTTAGAGACTGTTCCTGAACTTTGGGATAAGTGTCAGCCCAGGCTACATTAATATAGTAACAAATCCAGCATTCACAATGAGCAGTCACCAATGGCGGGTGATCTTCAGCAGTTCTTATGAAACATAGGCCCTTTTTACACAGACGTTACATTTTATTATACAAGTTGCAGGGCACCACTGAAGTAAATCACCATGGGCCCTGTGCACACATGATGCCTCCACCCAGTTCCTCTGGGTGGAGATGAGTGTTGGCCGGTGGGTGGGGAGCATTTCCCTGAGTGGAGATGGGTGGGGGCGTCTGTGTTAACGCCACTTTCGGTGGGTGTCGGTGAGTGTTTTTTCCCGGCCAACACCCATATCCACCCACACCCACCCACGGAGCAATGGATGCCCTCCCCCCGTGCAATCCAGATAGGGAGAGTTTAATCTCTTTCCCAGCTCTCAGCATGGACGTTTACAGTTCATCTACATGGCTTGAGGAGGTTTGAATCTCCCCCACTGCTTCACATTAGTATTGTCCAGTTGTCCTGCTGTGGTTTTAAAGCAGATGCTATCAGGGGTGTCCAAACATCCATGCTGAGAGCTGGGGAGAGATTAAACTCTCCCCGTCCAGAGTGCACTTGGAGGGGTGGTGGGGAAGGGCAGGGAGCTGTGGAAAGTGAGTGACTAGTCTGGGGCGGGAGGCAGGTCAGGTGGGTAGCTTTGGTCAGGTTGCTGCTGGGAGGGGCATTTTTTTTCTCTGCTGACTGGTGCCACACTTAACACAGTGTGTAAAAACACATGACGGTGGCAGGGAAATCCACGGCAGACATGGGCTGGGTCAGGGCACTGCACATACATGCCAGCTGCTGGGCCGGGTAGAGCCACAACAGGCCCTCCAAAATGACGTGCAGTCCTCGCAGCCAATGACAGCTGGCCATGGCAGCCCCAGGCGTGGTAATGGTGGACCACAACAAAAATGTGATCACTCAGTCGGTCGATCGGACCCTAGCCAGGGCTCTGACCTCAGAGGTTTTCCGAGGTCAAAGCCTGGGCTCACCACCAACATGCAGTCCCGGACCAACACCTGGTGGTGCCTCAACAGACATGCTAGTGGCTCATGGGCCACAATGGGCCATCGTCACATCTGTTTTTACCCAGTGATTCTCCTACTGTTTTCCCCCCGTGTACTGCTTCAAAATGGGAAGATGCTTTCATGGCTCACAAACTGTGACATCCCTCTTTCTTAGTCCTTACGCTGTTCGTTCTTCAGAGTCCCGAGAAGGGTCCCGCAAGACTCCTTTTGAGAATTACTACAATAACTATATTGGAGAAAGAAAATTAAGCTGCTAACAGTATTTTACTAAACTTTCAGAAAAGAACTCGTTTCTAATCTGTTTTTGCATGTTACTACTTAGATTCTAGATGCTTTCTCGGTTTTCTTCTCCTAACGGGAGTAGCTACCATGGAGCAAGGGGGCTCAGTTGAGCCTGGGCTCTGCAAACTGCCTCTAGAAAATTTTCAGAGTGGGTGGGGAGGGAATGGGGCCAACACCGCCTCCACCCATTCTGAAATTTTTCTAGTGGTGCTCATGCTGCTTGCAAAGGGCTCCTTCAAGAAGGAAGTTTTCAGAGTGGTCAGGGGTGGAGTGTTGGCCCCATTGAGGGTGATTTCAGATGTTACATTGTCTGAAATCACCTCAGTCAGCCGCGGGGGGTGGGAGGGGGGTGAACGGAGGTGAACATCTGTTTGTGCGCATCCAGATGTTCACCTCAGTCAACCACCCCCTGCGGTGAACCTAACCACGCTTTATTCTCCCGCACCATGGTGGTGAACGAAGCGTGGTATGGGGGAATCCGGAACGCGGTGAAGGAAAAGTAACATCACCGCGTTCGGAGTCTTGGCGGTGGGCAGCGGCCAGATAGGCCGCTGTGACTGCCTGTCTCGGGGAGCGCAGGGGGCGGGGCCGTGAGGCCACACGCTGCGAGAGGGGGGGGTTGCCCGACAGACGTTACAGCCAGCATTGACCCTGGGCCGTGTTTCGGCGGTCCCCATGGCCGGGGGCAAAGGGGCGAACATCTGTTGGCGCACCCCCTTCACCCCCGCCCGTGGTCCGAACCACCCCACGGCCCGGGGTTAATGCTGCCGGTCGTAACGTCTGAAATCACCGTGACTCTCTGGTGGGGTTGTCGCCACTCTGAGAGCCAGGCGGTGCCACAGCCTTTTCAGGGGCAGGCCGAGGCTAGCTGGAAGATGTGGGAAGGCCACCACTTAGGGAGACCCTGCCCCTTTGTCCTTGGGGGCGGGGGGGCCTTAATTGAGATATGAGCCCAGGCCCTGCCACTGCTTATCGTTATTAAAGTGAGTAGTTTTCTGAACACTTTTTACCAAACACCCCATTTATATGGGTCCCTCCCTGCTACTAAGTGAATGCTTCTCTTGAAAATGTTATTCGTGGAAATTAATGAGTAAGGCCAGCAGCACAGCTGCTTTATCCATTTTTATTTTTACAGCCTATTAAGGCTTCTAATTGCTATAATAAAGAGGATTTGAAAGGATAAAAAGAAGAAAGAAAGTCCTAATAATTGATTATTTTGGATATGTTTTGTGTACTTGCTGTGCAATTTTGCAATTTTGGAGTTCTGTAGGAACAATGAGTATGTTCGTTTGTAGACCCTTGTCTGTAATTAAAACATAATTCTTATTCCCCCAAAAGAAAATACTAAATTATATAGTACTTGAATTATTTTGATGGAATTATACAAAATGGACTAATGAAGGATTTTATTGTTGCTATTTTTAGTCAAGTGATTTGAACCTTTACCCTTTTTATAGAAATTCACTAGTTTATTAATCATGTCAAACACTTTAGTGTGTTTGAATTTATTACATAAAGAGAAAAATGTTTTATTAACTTGTTTCAGTGCCAGTGATCTTCCGGTTGTTGGCTATATCCCCACTAATAATTAGTGACCTTTCAACACATAAGGCACTATTTACGTAACAGCAGGCAGTTTTAAAAAGATTTGTAATTATTTATACTCTGCTTATCAAAATAGTACCTGAGTGAGCATCTTACCTGAGTAAGTGTCTTTGGGTCCAGCAGGATTCCAGATCTCTATATACATTTTACTGCTGGATTTTAAAATTACATGAAGGAATCCTTTGATCTACTCCTGAAATGCAAGCTTTTCCCACTAATAACTATAATAGGGACAGACAGAGCAACTACTCTAGGGCCTATCAGCCTTCGGGGGTTACGCTTCATGGTGCTGCTGCATCCCCTGCTGCTGCAGGGAGGGCTGGGAGTGGAGAAAAGAGGGGGCAATTCCATCTTCTTTACCAGGGCCCATTCCAACCTACGTGCACCCATTTCCCGCCCTTCTTAGACTGTACAAGATCAACCCCAGAGCCACTAGAAGAGATCTTATGGATGTAAAACAAGGACATCTGTCTGGAGGAAATGTACTTGTATTCATTCCCTTTAAAATAGGTGGGGCAGGCAGCATTCACTTTTACCTAAACATGTTTAAAGCTATCGTAGCTGTCGAAAGAAAACTTTGTGTTGATTTTACTGGTGACTGGATGTCTTCAAGACAGTTAGGCCCTTTTCACGCGAGACGCCCCCACCCATCTCCACGCGGTTTCACTGCATGGAGATGGGTGGAGGCACCCATGTGAAAGCTGCACTCCCACACTACACCCACCTCTACCCATTACCCACGCGTGGAGCAATGGGCTCCAATGCCCGATGCTCCGTGGGTGGAGATGAGGGTGCGCCATCTCCCCATCTCCACCCAGTGCAGCCACACACCCACCGCAGTCAGTTTAAAAACGGCCCTAGTGTGAAATAGCCCCTATATCCCACAGTTTCCAACTGTGACCCCACTTAGAGTCTCAAATTCACATCATCTGTGTGGATGGGAGTCTCAATCCTGATTGATTTACTTAGCCTGTTTGTTGTTTAAAGCTGGCTATAAAAATGTGTCTGCTCTCATTGATGCAGTTGCACTGGTGGAGCCCAACTGACTCATTATAAGCAAGAGAGACTGCAATCCTAAACACATCTGAACTGGCAGGTTTCAGTTGGACTTTTCATCAAGTTCAAGTCCCAGACTGGGAAGTAGTCTTTCATGCCTGGCTAGTAAATTATTTGTATACACTATTTTTACAACCCTGCTTGTGTATTAAATCCTTTTACTATTGTGATGTTTCTGAATCATCGGATACTTCAAGTGTTGGGGGGGCGGGGGGGTTGTTTTTTTAAAATCAGTTTTCTTCAAATCTTAAATTGGCACTAAAAAAAGTGTGTTGTTAAAGAACCTCATCCTGTGGATTTAAAAGTAAATAAAATGAAAGGCTTCAAAGGGAGTTAGATTGTTCTCTAAGACTAAACCAGAAAAGTAGTGATCCAGACTCTCGGCTGGTGCAAATCTAAACAGTTTCTCTATTTTTAGCAGAGCTATGCCAATTTACACTATTGTGTGGAGCTGTTCTAGTGTATTTATTTGGCATCTGCCAGCGTGTGAAAAATGAGGAATGACAAATTACAGTTGTTAATGGTAATTTCAGTATATAACTCAGTTTGATGGCTATCTTTTAACTCGGTTAATAATGACAGCTTAGCCTATTAAAAATGAATGTGTTTCAGAAATCTAATTTATTTTCTACCAATTTAAATGTAAATATTTAGAAATCTTTTACATGGCATGCTTAGAGAAAATGCACTATAATTCAGTTTTAATGAAATACTTAACATGTTCAGAAGTATCTGTTGTGCATTTTAAAAAGCTGTTTGGAAAAAAAAAATTATAACTTGTCTTTGCTTCACATGGAAGTTAAACAAAGTCAGTATTGTTTGCAAACGCCAGAGAGTAACAATGATGTCTGTGTTTAAATTTAAATCAGTTGTATAAGTTACAGCCAGTCCAGATTTACCAAAGAATAGTTGTAATCCTGGATTATGTCTGCTGAATTGCCAAGTGTCTTTTAAATACACTCACAATTAAGGTTCTTGCAGTGAGTATTTATTTAAATTTGTATCCTGCTCTATCCTGAAAGCTCAGGATGAGTAACAGTATACTAAAAATGTGTAAGAATAAAAATATATAAAAAGCCGAACACTTGGCGAAATAGAAAGGTCTTACACTGCCTCCAGAAAACACTCAGGCTCAGCTTTGATGAACTTCGCAAGGAAGTTCCATAGTAGCAGTGCAGCCACTGAAAATGACTCTGAATGCCCTTGCCATATAAACTTTGCAGGCAGATGGTACTTGCAAGTGGGCGCTCCTGGCTGTCCCCAGTGTTTGCAATGGAACATAGAGATGTCGGGGGCAGTATTTCAGATAAGTGGTGTCCAAGCCATTTAGGGCTTTGTAGGTCAAAACCAACACCTTGAATTGTACCCCAAAAGTTATTGGAAGTTAGTAAAAGCACCTAAGCACAGGTGCAATAGCTCTCAGCACCCACTCACAACAGGAGCCGGACCCTGCCATGTTCTGCACCAGCTGCAGCTTGCAACCAGGCATCAAAGGCAGCCCCACGTAAAGCACATTTCAATAGTCACCATTTATTCATTTTTAAAACATTGTGAACCCTGTAACTCTTATTTTAAAATAAGTCATTCTTGTGGTTAAAAGGTGAATGAACAGAGCATCTACTGGATTTTTTTAATAATCTGAATTCCTTGAGAAATAATTAGAATTTCTTAATGATCCTAGTGCTTTATATGACTGTTGAATGGGAACTTTATGGCAAGTTTTCTACTGCTGAGAAACTAATGGATAAAGCTGTACTGTCTCACAGTTACATCATTTGTGACAGAGAGAATCTGGAACACCTGAAAATAATCAACCAGTACCAATAGGGACAATATAAGGTACAATCCGTACAAAGCGCAAGCAAACAGAAAGATACAGGTTTACGGGGTACCATAACAAATCTATTCCATTATATAATATGGTAACAATCAAAGAGAAGTGACAAAACAACCATTCAGGAATCGATAACAAGTCAAGAAGTGCCCAATTTGAAATGATAGTGTACAAAGGAATAATTTCAAGGTCTGAAATCATAGTATTCACAATAAAGCGTAACTTGAAAGGAGTACATAGTCCAACATGTTTCGACTTCTAGTCTTCATCAGGGACAATAAACTATTCTATATAATTGAATAATAAAACATATCCAAAAGCAATTCTTACAGGCATATCTGTATGGCCATTAAACTGTTTAATAAAAACCATATTCCATACCTCAAATGTATAGATCTTACCAGATATGAATGTCAAACCAAAACTCAATACAAGCATGCTTATATATCTCTCCAAACAGTAAACCGACCAAAAATCTATTATAATTTTTTTTTAAAAAAAACAACATATGAGTATATACTCATGTAAATGTGTATAATCAAATTATTACAACACTTAGGGGGGGAGAAAGGAGGGGAGGAATGGGGAAAGAGAGGGAAACAAAAAAGATGAGGGACAGGAAGGGGAAAAAAGGGGGAGGAACAGATTTGGAAGGAAAAGAGAAAAAATGGTAGAGAGAGAGGAAAAAAAGAAAAAGTGGGACAAAGACAAAAGGGGGGGATGGGGGGAAAGAAAAACAACTCTTTAGAGCTAAACTGTTTCCTATATGTGAAATATTTATTGTAATTAGTGGCTTTTCGTGTCCTAATTGATCTTCCTTGCCTCTTATGTTTATTGTTAACATCTGTATTGAGTGCCAAACCAAATTGAGATGCACACATAAAAACACATATATATGGGATTCACCTGAGTGGAAAGGAGGTTTGATTTTCATTCTTCTGAGAGAAATCTGTTGAAACCCAAGGCCTTGGAGAACTGGAGTTTAGATTGAGACTTTTATTGTATATTTCAAGGTCAGTTTTTTACCCCATCCTCCCCTTTCACCTCTTCTCCCCTTTTTTTTCTACTTTGGGTATCTTCAGATGTTACGGGATCACACTGAACCACAGTGAATGCTGTGAGGTGGCTGAGTTCCCTGTAATGTCTGATTGATCCCTGTCAGATGTTTACCACAGTGAACACCCGGCAGGGATCAATCCTAACCATGGTTCCGGCCCTGCGGCCGGCCGCAGAACCGGAATCGTTAGATTGACCATGATCAGGAAAGGGCCAAAGGTAACGTCTGTTACCTTGACCCATTCCTGATCATGGTCCCGGATACCGTTAGCGGTCGGGCGCAGCAGCCTCATTGGACGCTGCGCCTGTCTCTCATTGAGGGCAGGCATCTGTGGGACAGCACGGTACACCCCCGCCCTAGCCCCGCCCCCTACCTGATTCCCTTTAGTGATGCGGCCGGCACATCTGAAGGACAGCCGGCCTCATCACAGACCAGGGTCGGGGAACAATCCTGGTCCGGAATTCAGCGTGGCAGACCCAGAGGCCCAGCACGTCTGAAAATACCCTTAGTCCCATCCTTCTTTTTTTCTTTCCTTACCCTTCTTTTTCCCTCATCTTTCCCCCAAACCCCTTCCCCTCCCTTTCTTTTCTTATTCCCTCTTGCCCCTCTATATTTTTTTGTTTTCGTTTCTTCCTTTTCCTTTTTTTTCTTTCCCCCATTACCCCCTTTTTTCCCTTTTTTCTTTTTCCTTCCTGTCCCTCTATCTTTTTTGTTTCCCTTTCTTCCCTTTCTTTTCCTCCTTGCTTTCTTTTCCCCCTTCCCCCCCCCCCGTGTTGTAATAATTGATTATATACATTTACGTGAGTATATACTCATATGTTTTGTTTTTTTAATTATAATAGTTTTTGGTCAGTTTACCATTTGGAGAGATATATAAGCTACTTGTGCTGTATTGAGTTTTGGTTTAACTTTCATATCTGGTAAGATCTATACATTTGAGGTTTGAAATATGGTTTTTGTTAAACAGTTTAATGGCTATACAGACTGATTGTGCCTGTAAGGATTGCTTTTGAATGTTTTATTATTCAATTATATAGAATAGTTTACAAGATCATCCCTGATGAAGACTAGAAGTCGAATCATGTTGGACTATGTACTCCTTTCAAGATATGCTTTATTGTGAATACTGTGATTTAGGACCTTGAAATTATTCCTTTGTACACTGTTACTTCAAATTAGCACTTCTTGACTTGTTATCAATTCTTCAATGGATGTTCTATCTCTTCTCTTTGATTTTTATCATATTATATAATGGAATAGATTTGTTATGGTACCCTGTCATCCTGTATCTTTCTGTACACTTGAAAATAATGTCAGAATCCAAAATGCACATATATTATAAGGGAGGTAGTAACAATTCTTATGTTTAGTTTCCATAATACTTACCTATACTGGTAACCTTTTTTGAGACGTTGTAGTGCCCCTTTACAGTTCAGCAGGGAGAAAGTCATCAGGATAGGGAAGTGCTTTTTCTTTATCCTGTAGTGCATTTTTAAACTGTTGAGAGACATCATTGTCCTACTTTTACTTGCAGTCTTCAGGAAAGTTTTGATAGCTTACCAAAAAATTAACTGAACTTGAATATTATAACAAGGTGATGTTACTCAGCCATCTAAGAAGCGACACTCTGCAGTTATGAATATATGGGACTTGCTGTAAGAACAGTAGAGTTTTATTCTCTGTGCAGTGTCCATGATTTGCCTTTAGTTTTTAAGTTTCCTTCATTTTTTTAAAAAATAAAAAAAATTAAATTGTGCTTTGCTTTTCCCATTGTTCAGATACTGTTCTATGTGGCATTGTCTAGCTATGATATTGTAGTACTCTTGGCTTCATAAAATTTAAAACCAAAAGGATTTTGTTACTTCTGCTGTAGCATCAGCCATGTGGAAATGGCATCATCGCATTAATGAGAAAAAGAAATAAAGAATGAATTAAGGTATTCAAAGTGAATCCAACAAGTGATTGTTTTTCATAGAAAAGTTCTACAGAATCAGTAGCCAGATCAAAGCAGATAGGAACTGACTCTAAAGTTAGCACCATCCCTGCAGAGGTAGAAGCTTCAGGGACCAGTGGCAACAAAATATGTGCCACTATTCCCAGTCAAACTGGAGTGTGTTCCCTCCAGGTAGCTTATTTCCCCTGGGGCAGGTAGTAAGAGAATTCACGTGAACCAAGATGGCATGTTAATTATGAGAATTCTGTAACCTAACACCTTAATTCACACGAGCACTTAACCCTGGGCTAGCTGCCTTACTGGTAAAACTATGTATTTATGTGAACACTTAAATGAGATGATTAACCCTAGGGTAAGTACCCTTAGGATAACAACTCCAGGGGTAGTCAGTTTATGTGAACATTGCCTCAGGGCATGAAATTTGCAGGTGCCTGGGAGCCATTGGCACCCAGAAAACTGCGATTGGCAACTGATTTAGTGGTGTAGTGGGGCAAGAATGGATTCATATCAGGATAAAGTCTGGCGACTGTTTGTTTTTTGTTGGCTCCCGGAGTTCAATCTGAAATATCATGCCCTGCATTGCCTAATTAATTTCTGTGAAACAGATCTCAAACCCACTGAAGTAAATGGGCATATTTCTGTTGATTTCCACAGGTTTTACCATCTCTAAACATCCATTTGATAATTATTTGTATTATTATTGTACAGATGTGACACATGAAACTCCTGCACAATTTACTATCGTACAATCAGCCTTTAGTTTAAATGCAGATTAAATTTTTGTGCTTTAGCAATCTCTTTATAAATTGAATAATACTCTCTCATAGTAATTGATTCCCATAATCAAAAGTAGTCAGTTATTTTATTTATTTTTTCTTTAGGACAAGCTACATCCACGAAATCTGATCCCTGAGCTCTGCCAGCTGTTCTATAATTTAGGCTGGGTCACAGGAACCGGTGGAGGAATCAGTGTAAAACATGGGTAAGTTAATAAAAATGTGTGTAAAGCTTTTCTCTGTTTCTAAAACCATGACTATTTCATAATATTTGGATGAAATTTGGGAGTGATATTGTTGCTGCTGCATAGTAGTGGACATGGCAGTTTTTTAGTGGTGACTTGTTTGGTCTCTGAAAAGGAAAGCTTGACTGTTCTCACCAACAGTAGTTTGTCCAATAAAATATTTCATCTGAACTACAGTACTTTGTGTCTCCATCGCTTACATTTGGGACATAGCATGACAACCACTTTCTCGTCATAGCTCTGCATCCTCCTCCTGCTGGGTAGTTCTACCATTGACCGCTAGGCGGCAGATGAACTTTTTTCTTCACTGCGCCTGCGTCATGGAGCTACCCGGCTTCCTAACTCATCCGTCGTCTGCCTCCAGATCGTTAGGAGGCTCTTCGGGATCCTCAGATCCCTAAAGAAAAAATAGAAATTTCCAATTAGGCAGATCTTCACCCCAAAAAAAAAAAAAAAAGGAAAGAGGAAGCCCTCAGAGAGAGAAGAGGCTTCGGCGGGGCACTTTGGGGACGGCTGTCCCAGACTCTGTCTCGGGATTGCTAGTCCAGGCCTTGAAGAACTCTGATCCCCGGTGGCTCCCTCGCACCATGCCGGGGAGCAGGGGAGGCCGCATTTCTTTCCCAGTCAGCGGGGATTGTCCGCTGCGGCGCTCCCCCCACCTTTGGACAGGACCAGTGCTGCTTGGTCCTGCTGCAATCAGTTTCTGAGCCGGGCTCATTCAGGCACATGAGCGCAGCCAGAAACAGCGCTATGGCCCACCCCCGCTGGTGGGTCGGAGGAGACAGCCACTGAGGAAGGGACACAGGACTCGCAGGTACCCTCTCTATCTTCTATTGCCCAGACCATGGGGGAAATAATGGCGTCGCTCAGGGAGCTTGCCCAGACCAAAAAGAGCAGGAAAAGGAAGAAACGTTCCCCCGTGGAGGGCCCCTCCATCAAGACACTGAGAGCGGGAAGGCCTAGGTTGGGAAAAAAGAAATCAAAAGCCCCACCAGGGGGAGCCAAGCTCCATATTTTACAATCTCCTCAGGGCTCGGAGGAGGAAGAATCCAGGGAGAGAGCAGTCAGGCCCTCACATCCCAGGCCATAGCCCTTTCAGATTCTGAGTCGGGGTCCTCCCAAGAGAGTTCAGAGCTAGAGGAAGGGGAATGTTCAGAATCCTCCTCGGGCCATAGAGAGGGGGACAGACAGTTTCCTGGCCACTACAGGGAGGAATTATTGGGGCAGGTGGTTAAGACCGTCCAGCTCAAGGAGACTATCTAAGGAGGAATCTTCCGATTCACAGGAAGAAGAGACTAGGAACTATATTCCCACAGTCCATGGCAGGGACCAGGGTTTGCCCTTAGATAAGGTCTTCAAGAGAATGGTCCTGGAGGAATGGAAACACCCCGATAAGGCTCATAAGATGGCCAGATCACAGGACTCTCTATACGCCTTTTCTAGGAGAAAGGAACCCCTATTTAAGAGTCCAAGATAGATGCGGTGGCAGCCTCTTTAGCTCACCAGACGGTGTTCCCTACTGAGGGGGATTGTCACCCCCAGGACGCCACTGATAGGGGCGTGGACTCAGCCCTTAAGAGGGCAGTGGATTCCACAGCGGCCTCTCTCAAGATTAACATCGTAACCTCATATGTGTCTAGAGCCCTACTAGCCTGGATGCAGGAGGCCCAAGATCCAGAGTTATCAGAGAGAAAAGCACAGAAGCTGTCCTCCTGTATTTGCATGGCTACTGCCTTTTTAGCAGATGTAACTACGGATGCCCTAACTTGGTCCGCCAGGGCTATGGCAGACGATATAGCAGCAAGACGCAGGGTTTGGTTGCGTTCATGGCATGTGGATGCCACAGCTAAGAACCTTCGTACCTCAGCCCCTTACAAGGGATCCAAGCTCTTTGGTGTCTGC
>QEPC01010849.1:512688-536604 GCA_003113815.1 Sphenodon punctatus | reverse complement strand
TTTCAGTTTTGTACTGAAATGAAACTGAAACCTTAAACTGAAACCTTGTGTTTGTGATTCCCCCGCCCCCCCATCCCATATATAGAGAGCTATAGATATAGATAGATAGGTTAGGGATAGTAGTTGTAGGAGCTAGCTTAGTGATAGAGATAGCGTTAATGATTTAGTTTTAGTGTTTGTAGGAGTAGGCCTGTGTAGATAATCCATTTAGTTCATAGCATTTAGAATAGTTAATAGCAGTTAGATTTAGTGTAGATAGATATATATAATACTAGATAAAAAAATAAATTAAAAAACCCCATATAAAAACAAAACAAAAAAAGAAAAAACAAAAGAAAACCATATAAAACCCAATAAAAAAACATAAAAAACCCACCCATAACAACATTTCCCGAACGGCCGAACCCAGTGAACTAACCGAACTGCCGAACCAAACGGACGAACCGAACACAGCCGAACCAAACGGACGAACCGAACGCAGACAAACCGAACCCAAACCGCGATCTGTTCGCCCATCCCTATTAAATAGTAGTAGTTAGTAGTAGTAGTAGTACCTTGTGCCATTGCAATTGCAGCTCTGTTGTTGAAGGGATTAGCACTTGAGAGAATGCACTAATCCTCTTTTATCATGCGAGAACACTTGTGCATTACCAGGTCCCCAAATGTAGCTGTTACAAAGGACACCGTGTCTATTCAATTACTTTGTAAAGCGCCAGGTACATCGCTGGTGCTATATAAATGTTTGCTAATAATAATAATACATGTTCTCACGGCATAAAAGAGAATTAGTGCATTCTCACAGGCGCTAATCCGCAGAATAACAGAGCTGCAACTGAGCACGTTTTCCTGCCACCCCTGGTAATGTGTGAAAGCGCCCTTAATCTCTGCATCCTAAGGGTATAAAAAAGCTTGAATGAATCAATCACAATTGGAAATTATGAAAATTTCCTACTGCAGCACTACTACAATCAGCACTTCAGTAGAAATTTTAATGAAATATGTATCATGTTATCTCCACTGACAAAGTATATCTGTTTTGGGGGGAAATTGTCACAATTTAAAAAAATAGTTGCATTTCTTTTACAGCCTGAAGACTTGTTTGTTTGTGACATCAAAGAACGGGACATAAGTGGGCCACCACCACATAAAAAACTAAAGAAAAGCCAGTGTACACCTCTCTTTATGAATGCATACACCTTAAGAGGTATAGAATAAGTGTATATCAATAATAACATATGCATAAGAATGTGTAATGATTTGTAAGTTTCGTCTTAGTCATTACTGTCATCGCCAGGCAATAGGGTTGGGAAGGCGAGTTAGGGGTAGGGAATTTTTAACTGGCTTTTATTTGTGTATTTTTCACTGTATTTTATGGATTGCAACCTGCCCATAACCCTTGGGATACGGTGGGATAAAAATGTAAGTAAAAATATAATGACTGGGGGTTGCTATACTGCAGTACCTTAAAACTAGGGCTGAAACAAGAATAGATTTTATTCTCATGAAAATCCTGCGAGAATTGAGAGTCAGGGTCAAGATATCACAGACATCTCGACCCTGATTCAGATCCTTGAGATTTCTCACTCCCCTTCTCCTGTGCGCAGACCAGAGAAATTGAAGGAGTGAGGGAGGAAAAAGCCACACTGTTCCTTGCCCAACTTTCTTACTTTGTCTGGGACTGGCAGCTGTCTTGGGGCTTCCTGATAGCAAATTTTCAGGAATGGGAAGGGGGAGAACAGGAGGGAAGAGGCAGACTCAGAGCCAGTGCAGTACTTGGACCGGGAGGTAGGGAGGGGACCGCCAGTTCAAGTCTCGCCTTAGCCAGAAACTCACTGGGAGACCTTGGGCTAGTCACAGTGTTCTCTCAGTATAACCTACCTGACAGGGTTGTTGCGAGGATTAAAAAAGTTGTGTTTATTAGTTATATGTAAAGTGCTCTGAGTGTCATGGCGGAGGGGACACTATATAAAAATAAAGATTATTATTATTTATTATATCTTAGCATTCTATTGTGGCAGGAGGGGCGGGGTAACAAATCTTTTAAATAAATTAAATAAATAAGTATTGGCTAGCAGGAGTCAGTAGCCAATAGAATGCTGAAAAGCTGTGTTGAGCCCACCTCTTCCCTTCAGCTCTCCCCCCTCCCATCTGGAAGTCCTTTCCAGATGGGAGGGGGGGAAAGAGGATGGAGGGGGCAGCTCTTAGGCATTCTGTGGCCTCCTTGTCCGGTTATTCGGATATAGGGAGCATTCTCCCCCATAGCCAGTAGGAGGCAGCACCGACTTGCACTGGGCATGCGTAGGGAGAGCGCGCCCTTGCTTCCCCAGTTGAAAGTCTGCCTCGGATCATCTAGGAGCTTCAGCGTGGGTGCGCTGCACCCAGCACGACTTTTGAACCCCATCACTCCCTACGAGGGTGGGGCTCCTTCAAGTTTTCAGTTAGGGACAAAGGGGAATCCCTTCCAGTTTTTTCAAGCGCCCCACGGCACGGGCGCCATCTACCCGAGTGGCTTCTCCTGCTCCAACATCTTCTCCCTGGTACCAGCCCCCAGGTACGGTCCGGGGCAGAGCAGGTGCGGGGAATTGACCCCCGAGGTAAGGATCCCGTAAGGATCTCCTCGGAGGAGGAAGACGATGGGGGCTTTCGCCTTATGGAGAAGGGTGAACTGCCACCTGACGAGTCAGATCCCGGCTCCTCCCCCCCCCCACCAAGTGAAGGAGGGGGCCCAGCCACACCAGAACCCCACTGGCTACTAACGCATCCTCCGAAGAGAATTCGAAACAGGCATCCTGTAGCCGCTCACCTCACTCATCTGACAGAGAGCTGCCTGAGTGGGAAGAGATCCTGTCAAAGGGACCTAAAGAACGGGGCAGGGAACTACCCTCCAACCAGGGCCCAAAGCTACTAAAGCGAGCGGAGAGGGTTCTCAGGATCACACCCAGGGCCCTAAAGAAAAGAGACTCGGATTCTTCCTCTGATGAGAATGACTCCACCAGGGACTATATCCCCAAGTTAGACAGCAGGTCAAGGGGTGCCACCCTAGACAGAGTGTTTGAAAAAATAATAAAGGCTCAATGGAAACAACCCACCAAAGCCTTGAAACTATCCAGGGTTCAACAGTCCCAGTATACCTTCTCCAAACACAATGACACTATCTTTAAACCACCTCAGGTCAACACGGCTGCCGCCTCCTTGGCTCAACAGTCCGTATTCCCCTCAGAGGGGGACCTACTCCCCAAAGATTCCACCAATAAAGGGGTAGAAATCGGGCTTAGGAAGAGTTATTAAGCCCTAACTACTGTCTTACAAATGGCCACTATGGCTTCCTATGTTTCCAGAGCCATTATGAAGTGGTTCAAGCTCGGCAAGGACCCCGACATATCTACCTCTCTATCCCGCAAACTGGCCACTAAAGTGACCCTTGCCCATGCGTTTCTCATATATTCATCCATGGATATCATCACTTGGGCAGCCAAGGGCATGGCTGCCAACGTAGCAGTCAGACGCAGACTGCGGCTCTGCTCCTGGCGTGCAGACCCTCATACAAAAAACCTCCTAGTGAACAGGACGTTCAAAGCGGGCAAACTATTTGGCTTTGCCTTGGACAAGGCCCTGACCGAGGCTTCAAATAAGGAAAGGAAGCACTCCCTCAACCAGGTTCAGTCGTTTAAAAACTTCTTTTGCCCTTTTCAATACTTCTCTCAGGATCCAGACGGGGCCATTCTACAGGCAACTCCTGGAACTTCCAATCACGCGGCAGGAGCCATCGGGGACATGGGACGAAGCCCAGCAGGTTCCCAACTCAATCTTCTTACTCCAGGCGGTCCGGATCCCCCACCCACAAGCAAGATTCCTGACTGTTCCGGATCCTGTTTCCCAGCCTCCGCTCCTCTTGGGGGCCAGCTACAACGCTTCGCCCACAGGTGGGAGCAAGCAACCACAGACGCCTGGGTTCTACAAACAGTGCTGATGGGATACTCTATCGAACTCAAATACAAACCCAGTGAGTTTTTTCGAGTATCTCCCCGCTCACGCATTGCCGCCAAACACAAAGCAATGCGCCTGTAATTGCACACACTACAACTCATGGGAGCCATCGAAAGGGTACCATGGCACGAAAAAGGAAGGGGTCTCTACTCCATTCTATTCCTCGTGCAGAAAAAGAACAGAGAGTGGAGAGGAGTCCTTGACTTGAAGCACCTGAACAAAACACTCAAAGCTCAGCGGTTCAAGATGGAGACCCTAGCCTCCATTTCCCTTTCCCTCTTGAAAGGCGACTGGCTGGCCTCGCTGGACCTCAGGGACGTCTATCTACACGTCCCCGTTCTTCCAGCCCAAAGATGATGGCTTCACTTCTGCTACGAGGGCCAGCACTGGCAATATCGAGCCCTCCCCTTCGGCCTTGGCATGGGACCACGGACGTTTACCAAGGTACTCATTCCACTCGTTGCAAACCTTCACTTAGAGGGCATAGCCATATTTCCCTACCTCGATGACCTCATCCGATCCCCGTCACAGGAACTCACCCTGTCTCACCTCCAGCGTTCCATCAACTACCTGGTGTACCATGGGTTCCTAATCAACCACGACAAGAGCCACCTCATTCCCACACAATGGCTAGAACACCTCGGAGTAATCATCAACACCACCCTAGAGAGGGTGTTAATTCCTCCACACCGACAACACAAGATCCTAAAACTTATTACACTGGTACGGGCGCAACCTCGATCCCCGCTGCGGACACTCGCATCTCTACTAGGCCTCATGGTGTCCTGCATTCGTCAGCTACAGTGGGCACGATTCCACTCATGAGAACTTCAGGAGTGTCAGGTGGGAGGGGGTAGGAAGGGGGGAAGCGCCACCCACTCACACCGTTCGCACACGAGGGAGCTCTGTTAGCGTAATGCGAGGAAAGGAGGCCCGTCAGGATAGTGTTTGGGTCTGTTCGTGTGCTTACGCACTCTGAATCTTGACCCCTATCATCATAGGGCACAGAGCTGGGGAACAAGGAAGGGGATCCAGCTTCACCACTTGCACTCGTCAGGGAATTGGCAAGGAAGGATTGTGAGGGAAGTGCCAGGTCCACAGGGGAGGGGGTCCCAAGGTCCACAGTTAAGGTTCACGGGGTTTTCACACACTCAAGAGGCAGGGAAGGGATGATCCCAGGGAGGAGGGAAAGGCCCAACCGCGCGAGCCCGCAGGCTCTCACCCACTTCTCTCAATTGACCTGGGGCAAGGGGCAGAGGAATACACGTAGACACAAATACTCAGGAGGGGAGAACACACACTCTACTTGCTGCACAGGAAGGAAAACTAGGATAGGAAACACACACGGCAATATTGTAATCAAACAGTCAATTTCAACACTTAGCTTCGGGGGGGGCCAGTCTCTCCAGGGGCTGTCGCTCTGTTTACCGGCACTGCTACCTTTGCAGTGCCGGCCTTTGTACTGGTGGCTCCGCCCCCCGTGCGTGCCTGGAGGCGCGCGGAGCGCCGCAACGGGGGCCGGGGCTCTTCAGCGGCTCCCGCCCCTCCAGAGGCTTTATCCCCGCTGTTTTCGCCCCGGGCGCCTTCGGCTGGGGGCGCCTGGGCTGGAGGCGGCGTGACGCTGCTGGACCCGGTAAGGGGTCTCTTGTGGTCTGGGAGGGGCCGCCGCACCGGGCAGCGGCGGCGGCGACTGAC
This sequence comes from Sphenodon punctatus, assembly GCA_003113815.1. Classification (NCBI taxonomy): domain Eukaryota; kingdom Metazoa; phylum Chordata; class Lepidosauria; order Sphenodontia; family Sphenodontidae; genus Sphenodon; species Sphenodon punctatus. The sequence continues at coordinate 530,922 of QEPC01010849.1, read as the reverse complement.
AAGGAGTTACTTCGACCACAGCAGGCGCACATCATCAACCACTCGCCTGCTTCCCTCACAGTCAGTCTGAAGCCCTCCTCTCCTTCGAGCAGTGGGAGGACTCTCACAGATTCGACCGGGGAGTCCCACTGATGGAACTGACAAGAGTAATACTCACAACAGACGCCAGTCTATCCGGCTGGGGTGCCCACCTAAACTCAAGCATAACACAGGACACCTGGTCTGTGCTAGATCACAATCACAGCATCAATTGGCTGGAGCTCAAAGCCATTCGACTTGCCCTGCACCACTTCACCCATCAAGTGCAGGGGAAACATGTCTTAGTTTTCACAGACAACACAACAGCCATGGCTTACGTCAACAACCAGGGAGGCTCACGATCCCAGACACTCCACAAGGAAGCCACACGCCTGCTATGCTGGCGGGAATTAATCTCCTCTCTGCACATATGGGGAGTGGACTATGTGGAGGCGGATTGACTGAGCCTACAAGCAGTGGACCCAGGGGAATGGTTCCTCAGCCAATCAGCATTCCAGCTGATTTTACACAGATTTGGCCCTCCAGCTCTGGACCTGTTTGCCTCCCCTTCCAACACCAAGATGGCCCGATTCTTCAGCAGGGGTCCCCACCTCAAAGCAGAAGCACACGACGCTCTCAGCCAGCAGTGGCCCTCCGGCCTCCTGTACGCCTTCCCCCCATTTCCCCTCCTCAAGCAGGCAATCCACAAGTGCAAACAACAACAATCCACCGTTATTTTGGTGGCCGCCTTCAGGCAGGCCCCGCAGACCGTGGTTGGCAGACCTGATCACATGTTCCACCGGGGAACACCTGGAACTTCCCGTCGCCCCAGATCTGTTGTCCCATGGTCCCCTGCACTACAATCAGCTGGAGTTCCTGAGACTGACAGCCTGGCTTTTGAGACCATAGCCCTTCGGAGGTTGGGGTACTCCGACACTGCGTGGGGACTCTGTTGGCATCCAAACGCCAGTCCACTCAGCGTATTTACCAGTGTACCTGGGGGGTGTTCGTTAAATAGTGCCACACCCTTCAGGTGCCCTCCCAGTCCCCCTCCATAGCCCAGATTCTCCAATTTCTCCAGGAGGGGTTAGACAAGGGGCTCTGACAAAACACCCTCGCTAGACAGTTAGCAGTGCTAGATAGCACCCTGGGAGCTTTCACCGGTTTCACCTGTCCAACCATCCCCACGTGCGTCAATTTTTAAGGGCTGCCCGACGCATCTCCCTGCCCGTTGTTCATAGGTTTCCCACTGGGAACCTCAACGTGTTGCTCAGGGCCCTTACGGGTCCCCCCTTTGAACCACTCAGGGAAGTCTCTCTCTACTTCCTCTCTCTCAAGGTGGCGTTCCTCATTGCCATTACCTCCACCAGAAGGGTCTCAGAGATCGGAGCCCTCTCCATGGATCCGGCCCTGTGCACCTTCCAGAAAGTCACCGTAAGATCAGTCATCTTACGACTGGACCCTTCCTTCTTGCCCAAGGTGTCCTCCCTCTTCCACCTGTCCCAGGAAATAGTCCTCCCTTCCTTCTGTCCTTGCCCTCGTCACAGAGAAATTGTGGCATACCCTCGATATACGCTGGGCTCTTAAGATATACCTGCAACACACTGAGCCTTTTCGGTGCTCTTCCTGCCTCTTGGTAAGCTACCACCCTCACTCAAAAGGCGAGAGGGCTTCCAAGGCAGTCATTTCCAGGTGGATTTCAGCCTGTATCGCTGATGCGTATAGGGCAGCAGGACGCTTACCCCCCGCTAGGGTTCTTCCTCACTACACATGATGAGCTGCTACTAATTGGGTATTTAGGTCCAGGGCCCTGCTTGCTGAGATATGTAAGGCGGCTACCTAGAAAAGCCCTCATACCTTCACCAAGCACTATAAGATTGATCTCCTTGAGGCCACCGAGGCCGGCGGATTTTACAGGGAGTCCTAGGTTCCTCTTAAACATACTGTCCCTCCCCTTGCCGAATGGGCGTTACTGCTCTGTTACCTCCCTACGTCCGAATAACCAGACGAGGAGGCCATAGAAAGGACAGTTGGGTCCCTTACCTTGGGAATTGTCTTTCTATCGCCTCCGACGGAGGTTATTCGACCAACCCAGGAATACTGTTTCTGAGTCTCTCTACTAGCCTCTGGGCGGGTTACGTTCTGTTTACACCCTTTGTTTCATGGGTAGTTGGTTGTCATTTTCCCCCCTGTAGTTTGGGGGAGGTTGTGTTCTCTTTTTTTCATTACAGACGTTATCTTGATCCTTTGGCTATGGTACACCTGGGGAAGCGAGGGCACGCTCTCCCTACGCATGCCCAGTGAAAGTCGGTGCTGCCTGCTACTGGCCATGTGGGAGAGTGCTCTTTACGTCTGAATAACCTCCCTCGGAGGCGATAGAAAGACAATTCCCAAGGTAAGGGACCCAATTGTCCTTTCTATTGGCTAGCAGGAGTCTGAGCACCCAATAGAATTCTGGAAAGCTGTGCATGCCTCTTCCATTCAGCTCCCCCCTCCCATCTGTTTCCAGCCCCAGACAAGGTAATCACATGGGTAAACGTGCAAATCAATTACAGTACTCCTCCCTGTTTCTAGATGGGAGGGGGGAGCTGAATGGAAGAGGTGGACTGAGCACAACTTTTCAGCATTCTGTTGGGCGCTCAGTCTCCTGCTAGCCAGTAGAATGCTCAAGATCTGCCCCCTCCATCTCCTTCTCTCATCTGGAAAGGACTTCCAGATGGGAGGGGGGAGAGCTGAAGGTAAGAGGCGGGCTCAGTACAGCTTTTCAGCATTCTGCTGGCTGCTGAGTCCTGTGAGCTAATAGAATGCTAAGATATCAGCTGAGTCTGCTACCCCCTCTCTCCTGAAAATTTGCAATTGGGAAGCTTTCCCCACCAAGACAGCTGCCAACCCCCGACAAGGTAAGAAAGCTGGACAGGGAACAGTGTGGTTTCCTCCTCCCCCCACCCCCCACATCAGCACTGGGTATTCTGATTTTCAAGATTCTCATCTCGTTCTCGTTTGCAAGAATGAGACAAGAATTGTGCTTCTCGTCAAAAAACCAAGAACCGAGTTTCAGCCATACATAAAACCTTTGTGTTAATTGTAAAGTAGGTAAATACTTTTTTTAAAAAAATCCTGTAGCAGTGTCATATTAATAGATTTGTTTGCTCAAGAAAAGGCATTCAGTAAAAATAATGAAACTATTATAGTAGTATAAAAACATAAAGTTAAGATGCCAAATCATTTACAGAACCAATATTCATTTGAAATCAAAATTTGTCCTCCTACTCTAATTTAACAAGTTTTCTTTGCTTCAGCTTGTATCATAAATGTCAGCCATAGTGCAACTGTCCCAATTGCTTGACACATTTTTGGTTGTGGCATGCTCCACACTGAAATCCTTGGAAGATGCTTGTATGGCAGGGCCGGCCTTACCGCAGGGCGGTTAGGGGCGGCCACCCAGGGTCCCGAGCTTGGGGGGGGGGCGCGGTTTTGGGTTTTTGTTTTTTTAAAAAATACGTATTTTTTAAAAAAAATTAAATTATTTTATTTTTAAAATCGGGTCGGGCAGGGGGGCAGCAGGAGTGAGGGAGAGGCAGAGGCCCCGCCTCTCCCACACTCCGTGCCCCCCCTCCACTGCCGGCACAGTCTCGGCCAGGGGGAATGAGAGACAGAGGCCCCGCCTCTCCCTCGGTTCCCCTGGCCAAGAGACTGACAGGCACTGAGGGGAGGGCGAGTGAGGAAGAGGCGGGGCCTCTTCTTCTTCCCTAACTTCCACCGTTGAACAGAAGAGGGGACAACATAGATTCTTGTGGGACTTCACACATGAGGTCGCGGGGGGACAAAAAACAGTCCCCCAGCACCGCCCGCTGAGTTCTTCCAGCCAGGAAGAAGCAGAACCATTCAAGAACAGTCCCACCCACCCCAGCTCAGTCCCGCAAACGGGCCACAAACATTTTATGGTCAACAATATCGAAAACGGACAGATCTAATAGGAGAGATGACCGACCCTGATCCATGTCATGATGGAGGTCGTCAACCAATGCCACAAGCGCAGTCTCAGTACCATGCCCTGAGCGAAAGCCAACGTGTGAGGGATCTAGAAAACCAACGCAGTCCAAATGCTCCCACAGCTGCTGAGCCACAACGCGTTCAATAACCTTCCCTAAAAAGGGAAGGTTAGAGACCGGCCAATAGCTGGTCAGAGCATCAACATCAAGTGATAGTTTTTTGAGCAGAGGCCGCACGCACCACCGCCTTCTTGAGGCAATCCCGCACTCTGCCCTCCCACAGGGAGGCATTGACCACCCCAGCCAGCAATGGCCCCAGAGTCTCCTGCCTGGCCTTAACCAGTCAGGATGGCACGGGTCCAGTTCACAAAAGGTGGCTCTGACAGCTCCAAGAACATTCCCTGCATCAATGGGTGACACCATCTGAAACTGGCAATGACAATTAACACTTATTAGGACATGAGGCATGTTTTAAAAGAAAAAAATGCACAGGATAATTTTTCTGTTTCTAGGAGCAGGGGCTGTGATTCATACTCACTCCAAAGTTGCTGTTATGGCTACCCTTCTATATCGAGGGAATGAGTTCAAAATTACACATCAGGAGATGATAAAAGGAATCAGGAAATGCACTTCAGGAGGGTATTACAGGTAACTTTCCATTTATCTGAACGACTTACTGTATATACATCCCTCAGTTATTTGACAAAATGGTTTCTGATGGATAACAGATATTTGAGATAGTATACCTCACTTATTAACGTTTGTACTCAGATTTATTGTGATTCTGCTGGGATTAATTTGGTTTTCGTAAGAGTTTTTATTCTTAATGTATCATAAAGATACCTTGAGCCTCAGCCAAACACTTCTCGAGTAAAAATTTTTGATTAATCCAAATAAAGATAAATGTTATTTTTGAAGATGATACAGCCAATAAAGACGGGTACTTTTTGCATCAAACTGAAAGGCAGTTAAGTGTCTGGGTGATTACAAGGAACCAATATATTCTTATCGGGTGCCACACTTAGAATTCTTCTTGCACTTATGAGTTGTTCTTTTCCCAAGAGACACTGAAAGAATTAAATATGTCAGTTTCAGGACAACCACTAAAATAGATTCCTCCATCTTAGAGCCCGACCCCACAATCCTCCTATGCCTCACCCCAGAATTCGTACAGGTTTCAAAAAGAGTTTACAGCTAGAGGAGACTATTCTGAGGTGTGATGTGGGTTTTTTCCTCCCTCTGATCTTATACCTTTTGACAAAATGGTGTAAAAGTCCCATTGTTTTTTGTTAAAATGGTAATGTACAGTCCTCAAACCCCCTACTCCAGAGTAGTTCCATTAAAGCCAATGGAACTATTCCAAAATGAGTGGTTTGAGGACTGCCACCTGCAAAGTCACTTTCTAGTGTTCAAGTAGGAATTAAACCTGCCAGGGCATTTTTCAGAAGCCGTAAGTCAAGTCTGGTGCTTTTGTCCAGCTTACTTCCTGTAGTAGCACCACCACCTGTAATAATATAGTAGTAAAGCTTGGCATTGCTATAGAATTTTTCATCTGAGGATAACTAGCAGTTTTACAGATACTAATTGTCACAAACATCCTTGGGAGGTAGGTAAAATGTACCATACAAAGGAAAGCCTAGAGAAGTAGGGTGACATACCAAGATCACACACGGAATCAGTGGTAGGGTTGCAGTTAGAGTCCCAGACAGCTACTTTCCAACTGTCTAGTTTAACTACTTCATCCTGTTTCTGTGTGAACTATTTGGGAGATTATAAACACTTCAGCATTTACTTACTCTCCGTGTTTTGGGATACATATAGTGCAAAATGTTCTCGATAAATAATAATAATTTTTATAGCCCCCTCCCATCAAATGACGCTCAGAGCACTTGGCATAGTTCACAACATAAAATACAATCAAGCAATATGAACTCCATCTAAAACAGGAGGACAAAGCACATTAAAGGGAACTAGCAGTGGATAAAGGATCACATCTTATTGGATACGATCATATAAAATAAGATATGAAGTCCAAATTTCTGTTGCTTTCTACACTGTTTCATCTCTGATTTAGTCCTGTCATTTTAAATCCAGTATCTACAGTGGAAAATACTTGTATGAGCTCGATAATGGTTCCAAACTGGGATTGGAAACCTCGTATATCAGCACTTGTACGTTTCCCAATCCCACTTTGGGGCTCATTGCACAAGATATACTGAATAACATGTTGCATCTGGTTTATAGAACACTGCTGTTCTCAAACTATGATTGGAAGGACACCAGCAGCCCACAAATATTTTCAAAAGCAAAATAGCACTTAGGGGCCTAACTTTAGTTCTGTCGGAGGTAGATGACGACCCCTCTGTCACAGTGAAGAAGCATCTTTAAGGCATCAGGCAGTGAGATATCTATGTGTGCCCCTGGGCATGGGCAGCACTTCCAGAATTTCCAAACACTTTCTGACCCTCCCCCCAAAAAAGCATCTCTGCACCTTTTGGTTGCTACTTGCCTGTCTTGATTGAGTATTTCTTTGAAGTAAATGTTGCTGTGCCTGAGCATGCAGATGACACAGAAATTGTGAAGGGGTAAACAAAACAAGATGAGGAAAGATCAGAACTGCATTCCTGTTTATTGTTCCAGTATAAGGTGATTTACACCAGCACTGTAGTTTTTATTGTGGAGATGTGGAACTCTATCTGGGACAGAGGTATCCAAGAGGATATTTGCTGAAATGGTTGATGAGATGAAAGAGCTTGGCAGTCAGTATTGTGTAGGGCATTTGGTAGCTATTTAAGTAATGAAAAGATTAGCTCACTAATAAAGCAGCTTTTAAGACCATTGCACACAAAGATGGAAAAGAAAGAACTAAGAAGTGTCATTGCCCATGCAAGAGGTGCAGAGTAGTAGGATCTGGCAAGAAAACTCATCCAGTACTCTGCTGATAATATAGCTGATATCACTGTAAACATAACTGATGCTTTTAATTGTGACAGTGCGCTGTTTTTTGTTTAGATACGATGATACATTAGTGGTTCCCATTGTTGAGAACACACCAGAAGAGAAGGATCTGAAGGAACGAATGGCACTAGCAATGGATGAGTACCCAGACTCTTGTGCTGTACTGGTCAGGCGTCATGGAGTTTATGTGTGGGGTGAATCGTGGGAAAAAGCTAAAACAATGTGAGTAAAGTACAAAGAGGTCTAATATCATCATGGCCCTAAAATATTAATAGAGTTAGAATTCCTGTCCATGCATCTCAGACCACTTGCACACAAGTCGGGAGGTGGAAGGGACTTCCAGGAACTGAGTTCTCAGCAGGGGGAATCACGGGAAGCTCCTTGGGGGGGGGGGGAGTGTCTCATTTCTGGTGCAATGTCCCTTGCGGATGACAGGGCTTCAAAATCCAGCTCTGTCATCTGTGAGGGTCATCATGCCAGAAATGGGCTTACCCTTCCCACACACGAGTGGAGCTTCCCGCGATGTCCCCTGCCGTGATCTTTTCTCGCGGAAGTCCCGCCTCCTGACTTGCATGCAAGCAGCCTTAGATACTACTACTGATGCTTAACTGAGATTTCTTACACCTGGTATTCTGAGCACCAGGTTTCATCTCCAGATCAATTTCCTTAAAGTTTAGACCTGATCAGAACTGGGGAAAAAACTCTTTCATTCAAACACACACTGTATGTGAGATCCTGTCAGTTCTGACTCTGGGAGTCTCAGTGTACAGGGGACCGTGGGAAAAACCTGTTGCTCACTCCCTCTACACCCTGCCTGAAACTCCAAGAGGTTTTTCTCTCACACTCATACCCCAGCCTCTGCCTACTGTTGGAGGTGTGGGAGGGAGCTGAGGGAGAGGGAAGAAAGGGAATATTGGTTCTCTCCATCCATAGGCTCCTTTCCCCACTAGCAGACTCGCTAGCAACAGCACAGAGAAGGGCTTTTGCTCTCTGTGAATGAAAACTCCAGTGCTGCTCTGACCCGCCATTCAGGGTGCAACAGGGATCAGGGTTCCTTCTCCCAACTTGCAAATCCCTGGCTCCAGAGCTTGCAAGGAGAGGAAGGAAGAGAATCTGTGCCAGCAGTACTGAAGAGCTAATTGGGTCACTACAGGGTTTTTCACTCGCATACAGAGCAGAAGCCCTTCTCTGTGTCACTGTCAGCGCAACCCTCCATGTCAGGAAACAGGTCCAGGTCCACCCATTTCCAGTGAGGGACTCAGCACTGACTCTCCCTGGCTTTCTAGGACACAGCTAGAGACTCTGCTTCCAAGGGCGTTCTGTGCTAGGAGCTGAGTCCCTGGGGATGTGCAGCAGGGTGCTAGGGTTCTCGGCACTCTTCCACACTTTCTCCAGGTCTCTGCTCTGATTGCAGGTGGTCAGTTTTACTGTCTTACCCTCCACAGACTTTCTAAATACCTGGCAGCTGAGCACGCTGCCAGGGACTTGGCTTCCACGTTGTCTGTGAACACACAGCTGTTCCCTGCTGACAGCTTCAACCATGGGCTGGCTTGCCAGAGTCTGGTTTGAGATATTTGTAATTTTCTGTATGAAAATTTGAGCTCTCTATAATGCAGTGCATTATATCCTCTGGCTAGGTAGTGGAATTCAAGACAACCAAAACTTTACCTTAAGCAAGTTTGAGTTATCTAGACTCCACAGTACTTTCACAATTACAAGGGTCCCATTTAGTTCCTTTCATATGAAAAGGGCCTTCCCTGCATACACACCAACTGTGCTGCTTAGGAGAGAGGCCCTTAAACATTTATACCTGCAAAAGCTTTTTGCAATAATTTCTCTGAGACCTTCCCTACACAGCTACAGAGTGTTTAAAAATTTGAAGTAATCAGTTTTCCTTGACTGGGAATCTAATCCTCCAGCTACAGTCCTTGTTAATTTCCCCCAACCTGCATGGTGGGGAAAGGATCTCACAGTAAGGTTAGCATGGTGGTCTGGTGTCATGCTCCTGTTAATAGTGCTCTTTGGATTAAAGAAAAGGTTCTGGGGGGGTGTTGTTTTTTCTTTATAACATTCTAACTGGACATTTCTCCTGTTTTTATTTAAGGTGTGAATGTTATGATTACCTCTTTGATATTGCAGTACAGATGAAGCAGCATGGGTTAGACCCTGCTAAACTTCCAGCTGAAGAAAATGGAATCGTATAAAACACCTCAGTACTGGTGCCAAACAAACAAACAAAAACAGCATTTCAGCGCAAAAAAAAATAAAAAATGGAAATGTGTCTACTTTCATCTTTATTTAACTGAGAGCATACAAACCACTATGGGAGCAATCCAACAGCCCACGTACATTGATCACAGGGGCTGTGCTCTGGCCAGAACGAGTGCGATCAGGTGTGCATGTGTGCCACACGCACAGTACAGCCACCCGGGGGGGGGGTGCTGCGTGCACGGCATGCGTTGTGGTCATGCGCCATGCATGGGGGTCAGCGTACATTGACCGTTGGATTGCTCTCATAGCCTCTCCGCATTGGGCTGCTTGCCAGTGTTCAGAGAGGGGCAGGGACTGACATGAGTTTAGCTCACGTTAGCACAATCACTTGAAATCCCCGCTCGTGTGCATGGGGTTTTTAGCATTATTTTTCCGTTCTCATTCAATTCAGTAGCGTGATACAGGGCTCAAAATCCAGCAAGCAGCCTTTGTAGGCTGTTTGCCCACGTTACCTTGAGCGGCAATTCTCCCGGCTGGGAATCTTATGGCAAGCTCTGCACGTGGGCGTGGGGTTATCAGCCGCATCATGCAACTTTTTTTCTTACAAATGACAGGACTCGAAATTCAGCCCTGTCATTCGTAAGAAAAAAAGCCATGTGACACAGCTGATTATGCTTTTAACCCCTCACCCACATGCAAGAGCTCGCTGTAAGATTCCGAGCCGGGAGATTTGCCGCCGGGAGAATCACCGCTCAAGGTAACGTGGGCAAGCAGCTTCGTAGGACATGGTATGGCACAAACTGCTATTAGTAAAGCAGACACCAAGTGCAATTAGCACAGATACATAGCTAAATACATTTTGTGTCCTTTTTTTTTTTTTAATCTGAGCAAGGGTTTCCAACATTTGAGAGTTTTGAGATCAGGATTAGGATTTGATTTGATTTGATTTTTTAAAAATATATAAGCAGTATCTTTTAAGTGCTGTGTAAGATTAATATAGCATATAATCTAAAGTGTACTCAAAAATGGTTTCGATCAGAAACTGCTTGCAGAACGGAGAGGTTAATAGGATGACATTGTGTTCCTTAATTCAAGACACCCACTTCTAAAATTCTGACATGACCTCCTAAAATTCTACAGCCTGTATAGATTGGGGCGGTGGGACATTTCATACTGTTTTCATAAAACCCCATTGATTTTACTACATCTCCCACTTTTAGTAGGAAAAGTATTCTAAAGAAAATGTGTCTTTTTCCACTGTGGGATTGGTTAATTATAGTCCTCCATGAAATTTCCACATACTGCTGCTCCTGAGCCAACCAGAAGAGGGTGCCATTATACATGTGACTACCATGTATTAAAGTTTTCAAACAACAAAGGGTTTTGACAGGAAACAGACTACCAATAAAAAGGCATTCCTAAAGACGAAGAGCTTGAAATGTCCGTTCATTTTTAAGCCTTTTCGTTTTTTCAGATATTGCAAGCTGCCAAGTAAAAATAAAGTATTCTAAGCTAAAATGTTTCTTCTGCTACTGAATGTAACTAAGTGGTTACCAAAATATTTTGGTTTTTGATTTTGTAAAGTAGAGATCTTAGTCAGATCCACTTGGGTATACATTTCTTCTATACTGCTGTATTTTAATATATCTGTATCTTTAACATAATTTCAATTTTGATTTTCCTGTGCATCTTCTCTTTGTACTAAGATGAATCTTGGACATTTATTTAAAATAAAAGGTAATAAAGATATAAACCTGATGTGAACATTTTTAATTAGCAATTCAGTTTCATTTAAGTAAATGACAGGAAAAGAGACTAGCCACAACATTTTGTGAAGAATTAAATCAGTGGATCCTAAATGTTTTGTCAGCATGACCCCATTCATGTCTTCAGACACCAGCAAACACATGCAAAGTATATCAATGGGTGATTTCAGACGTTACGGGGCCCATTGGCCTCGTACCGAAATCAACCCATTCATTCCCCGCCGGGGTCACCCCGTCACGCCGCAACAGACGTGCTGGGGGGATCCCGGCGGGGAATCTGGGAGGGGGCGGGGCCGCACGGCGCAACGTGCGGCCGCACGACCCAGCCCCCTCCACGCTCCCGCCACCCACCCTCTGGGGAGACGGGCGGGCAGCGGGGCCAATGCGGCCGCCGCGTCAGGCCGGATTCGCCACGGCCAGACGTTACTTTTTGTTGGTCCCCGCTGGGGATCTCTTCGACCACGCTTCCCGGGACATTCCCCCGGCTAGCCCGGGAAGCGTGGTTGAAATTGACCCCATGTGGGTATTGACTGTGGTGAACATCTGGCGGCCACCAAACAGACGTTCGAGGCACATTGACCACAGGTGGGTATTCACCGTGGTTCACTGTGATCTCGTAACGTCTGAAAATATCCAAATATTGGTTGTATCGTGAGCTGGGAGTCAAACCAACAAACTTTCAGATCGCCTTGGATTCAGCTGTGACTGAAGTTGTTCTGGGTCAGGCCAATAATGGTTCAATAACTGATTTAATGCATATGAAGTGGTTTGTGTAGGAAACTATCCCATGATGATGATGATACTGAGATGCAAAGTGGGGTTAAGCAAGATAAGGGATCTAAATTCATCACAAGTGTCACAGTATTGCCCCCCTCCCCCCATTTCACAAAAAGGTAAACTGAGGGAGAGCATGTTGTTGTGACTCACGATCTCACTGAGACAGTGGAAGAGTGATAAATAAAAATGTGGCTGTAGGTCCCACTGCCCCTCGTCTCTTTGTATTAATAGCTGCAGCACCCAAACCTTTGGGGAAGTGTTGGCAAGAACCCCCAAGAGCCAGAACAACTCGTTGAATGAGCCATTCTACCTTGTGCTTTCCATTGCCTGGGCAGAGGGCTACCTCAGGCTGCATGCGGCCTGGACGGACAAGGAGGCAGGTACCATCTGCTCATTCACCTCTGACTGTCAGAGCCTGGGCTGACAGACACAGTAGCTGCTTTCCTCACCACACTGGTGGAGACCTGTTGCGTCCTGCATTGCCTGTGACCCTTCAGGAGCCCCCAACATGAAGCTGTCTCAGGTCTCTCGGAGCCTAATCTCTGTCCCAGGCCCTTTTCGCTGTGGGTGTTTGTAGATGGACGCAGAGGCAGCCTGCTCCCAGAGCTGCTCTGGGCATGCACCCCCACATCCTCCCACTTGCAGCCCTGCATGAGTCTGCTTTAGATGGACCCAGCAGGTTCCTCTAGCCGCAGTCGGCCAGCATGGCACCCCCTCCCCGCAACGCCATAGATTTGCATGTGATTGCCTGATGCTCTAGAATGGTGCCTGCAACTCTATGGTGTTCCCAGGGCAACAGCTGGGACTGGAGCTGCAGCGTAAGTCCACTGAGCAAACAGAGAAGAGCTCCAGGCCAGTACCCCAGGTTTGTCCAGTCTGCTCCGCCAGCAGGGCTGCCCTGAACCTTCTCCCTTCATCTGATGGGATGACTTCAGATGAACCAGTCAGCCCAGGGCACAGTCACCCCCAGAGCAGCTATCCATCTGTTTACACCCTGGGTATTTATTTATTTTCAGACGTGACACTACCACGTTTGTGGTGGCGGTGTCCCATTTGTTCCTGCCTGCCAGATGTTTACTGCGGGCGGGCTCCCTGCCAACTCAGAATCTGAAGTTAGCCCTGCCACAGCCAGGGGAAGCACTCGATAGCCGGAGGAAGCACTCAATAGCTGGAGCTTTTCTCCTTCTGTCCCCTGTCAGTGCTTCGCACGGGTAGCTCTGCACGTGGCCGACAGGAGGCAGAAGAAGAATTTTCGTTGTGCGCATGTGCAGCTACCCTCCTCCTCAGTCGAAACTTCTGCCTTCGGCTGTCAGGAGGTATTCTGTGGCTCTCCAAGCTTTAAAAAAAAAAAAAAGAACAAAAGAAGAAGCGGAAGACGGAGCAGAGTGCGCTCTGGACCTTAGAGCAGCACCAGCTCAAGGCGGCGAGGGTGCCGAGGAGAGCGGAACGAGGCTGCCGCGCAAAGCGCCAGGGAGCCGAAGAGTGGGGCGCCGGGAACAAACTCCGAACACCCCCCCCTCCACCTCGATCCAGCGCCGACGTTGGCCAGATCCGAAAGAGGTCGCCCCAGGTTGCCGCGCAAATCGCCCAGGAACCTGTTCTCAGGGATCGGGGAGTCGGTGTCCCCTCCCCCCCCAATCGCTTGCATCTCCTGGAAGCCTGCCCCCAGGATTTGGGGGAGTCGGTGATCCCTCCCCCACCCCAAACGATCGCAGCGGGAGTGCGCAAGGCACGGACCCAGAGTTAGCTGAGGTGCCGCGCCGGCCCAGGCCCAGGGCCTCACCGTGAGTAGGCCCAGCGGCCACACTATTTTATCCTGGGCCTTCTCTGAATCCCAGCCCCAGCTTGTGAATCAGCCCCCTCCTTAACATGCAGGGGGGATGGAAACAGCTACTGAAACTGAGGTGCCTCAGGCGGCGCCAGGGCAGGGAAGCATAGCCATGGATATCCCGTCGCTGGCGGCATCCATGGCAAAAATTCAACAGTCACTAGATAGGTTGTGGGAGTTGCAGGGCAAGGGCCCAGACATCCCCTCCCCCTCTACCTCGGCTGCAAAAAAGGTGGGAAAATCTGCAGCCAGGCCTTCCAAGAGAGGCAAGCGGCCACCAGGGAGCTCCCTGACGAAACTCCTCAGATCCCCTCAGCACTCTGCTGATGAGAGCGACACTGAAGTGCAGGCCAAAAAACCTAGAGAGCTAACTCAGGCAGTCCTAGGCCTTGAGTCAGATGGCGAGTCTGATCAGGAGTGGGAGGATCTGGATGACCAGATCTCCATTGATTACCAAGACCCCAGGGATAAGGAAAGGCAATTCCCCCTTACCTGCAGGGATGAGTTTTTGGCCCAAGTAGTAAAGACTCTCCAACTAGTCGAGAAGCCACCAAAGGAGGCCTCGTCAGACTCCCAGGAGGAGGAGGATCAAGACTATATTCCATCTGTACGTGGTAGGAACTCTGGGGCCCCATTAGATAAGACTTTCGAGAAGTTAATACTGGAGGAATGGAAGCAGCCTGACAAGTCAAAGAGGATGAATAAGACTCAATCCGCCCTATATGCCATCTCCAGAAAGAAGGAACGTCTGTTGAAAAATCCAAAAGTGGATGCAGCAGCGGTATCAGTGGCCAAACAAACGGTTTTTCCCACAGAGGGGGCCTGTTACCCCAAAGACACCACAGATAGGGGTATAGAAGCAGCCTTGCGGAGGGGTTTAGGCTGCTCCACAGCCATGAGGGTTAATGTGATAGCCTCTTATGTGGCTAGGGCACTGCTAGCATGGACCCAGGAAGCCCAAGGCTCGAATGTCTCAGACAGGAGAGCCCAGGTCCTGTCTGCCAGAATTAATTTGGCAACAGCCTTCCTTGCTGATGCTACTATGGACACCATGTCATGGTCCGCAAGGGCAGTGGCGACTGCTGTAGCTGAAAGCGACCATTGACTATTGGAAACCTGAATACTGATAAATGATGTGGCTAAACAAGCACCCCTACCAACGCCGGAAGCTTCCCCAAGGGAGTGTTGTAGGAAGTGGGAACCTGTGGCCCTATTCTGTAAGCTTCAGGAGTTGTGTTATGTGGGCCCTCTTAAAGAATTGGGGGATGTTTATGCAGGAAGGAGATCCCCTAGAAAGTAAGGCCATCTTCATTAAAATCATTAATTGCCTCCAAAGGGAAGTCCTTACGACCCCCGGTAGGAAGATATTAAAGCAGCAGAGGGGATGGTTTGATAAGCAGTGTTGAGTAGCCAAATCCCAGTTGCAGAAGGCAAAGAGGCTGTGGATAAGTACCCAATCGGTCAATAATTTGACCAACTTTCATGCTCTAAGGCACTCATATAAACTGCTATTACATTTAAAGAGGCTCCGCTATTACAACAGGAAATGGGCAGAATTAGCGGTAGCCGCCCAGTTGGGAAATTCTAGGCATTTTTGGCTTCTGCTAAATCAAATAATGTGCAAAAATCATAAGGCCTCGCTGTGCGTGATCCCAAATGCAATTTGGGAGTGGTTTTTTGGAAGGCTATATGAGGCCGGGAGTCCGCCTGGCCTTTCGGATGATGGGGGGAAAAGCTTAGCTAGGTCATTTATACCCCTTGTTCTTGAATGGCAGGACCTGGTGAATTCGATTATGGCCCTCAAAAGTGGCAAATCTCCAGGTCCGGATTTCCTGACAGTGGAAGTTTTGCAGGCGGTCCCGCAATGGTGGGCAGCAATTCTGTGGAAACTGTTCAGGGATATTTTGGGTGGGGGACAAGTGCCACTCTCATGGGGAAGGAGTCTGATTGTACCAATATATAAAAAAGTGGATCGCAGTGATCCAAACAGCTATAGGCCTATCAGCCTTCTCCCGGTTGTAGCTAAACTCTTTTCTTCAGTTATTCTCCAACACTTGCAGGAATGGGCAGACTCTAACAACATCATCCCACTGGAACAATACGGTTTCAGAACAAATAGATCAATTATGGATTGTGCTTTTGTGACGTTGCATTTAATTGTGAAGTATACTAAGATCAGGAAAGGAAAACTGTTCCTGGCTTTTATGGACTTTACAAAGGCCTTTGATTCTATACCACGTGAAAGACTCTGGATAAAGCTTAGGCAGATGGGTTTAGATGATAACCTCCTTGCCATCCTGGTAGAGATCCATACTAGTAATACAGCAAGAGTGAGAGGGTCCCCTAAGAGCAACCTTAGTGCCCCTATTGTGATAAATAGAGGTGTCCGCCAAGGATGTGTGTTGGCACCTTTGCTCTTCAATCTATATGTGGCAGACCTGGTACCCTATATTAAGGCGCGTAATCCGCATCCTCC
Source organism: Sphenodon punctatus (assembly GCA_003113815.1). NCBI lineage: Eukaryota > Metazoa > Chordata > Lepidosauria > Sphenodontia > Sphenodontidae > Sphenodon > Sphenodon punctatus. Next base: position 514,896 of record QEPC01010849.1, on the reverse strand, counting down.
CAAAATTGGTGAATTCATCTCCGTGCCTTGCAGTATGCCGATGACCTTGTTCTGTTTTTGCAGTCTGAAAAAGGTCTAAGGAAATCCATCTCCGCTTTAATAGAATACTGTCAAGAAAATGGTCTGCAGATAAATGAAAGTAAATCCAAGATCTTTATTCCAAGAGGTACATGGATGCCGCATATGAAAAGGAGGGCTCGTCTGTCAGAGAATATAGTGAGAACTCTTCTTAAAGCCTTTAGGATCTCGCATGGAATAGCGATTGGCACTGCATTAAAGGTTTTCCAGACAAAAGTCTATTCTATGCTGACTTTTGGAATGGAAATTATTCCATGTCCAGTTAGTGTAATCGCTGACTGAGTGCAAAATCGTTTTTTGTGAGGAATCCTTAAGTTAGGCAATAGTGTCCCTGGGGCAGTCATTCGAGCGGAAACAAATAGCTTATCCTTGGAGCACCACTTTAGGATGACATTCCTAAGGTATTGGCTTAGATTGGTGGTAGCCCCTATGGGGACCTCCACTATTTACTTATCTCCATTGTGTAAACTGACCATATAGTCCTACTCTTTGCTTCTTATCCCTTAACCAGTTACTGATCCACGATGGGACACTACCTCCAATCCCATCAATATTTAATTTCCTCAAGAGTCTCTCATGAGGAACCTTATCAACTGCTTTCTGAAAATCCAGATACACTGTATCATCAACTGGCTCACCCTTGTCCACTTGCCTTATTTACACCCTCAAAAATTCCAATAGATTAGTGAGGCATGACTTCTCTTGCTAAATCCATGATGACACTCTTCCCCATTATGTCATGTTTATCAATATGCCCAGTAATTCTGTTCTTAACAACCATTTCCACCAGTTTGCCTGGTACTGATGACAGGTTTACCAATCTGTAGTTTCCAGGATTGCCTCTAGAGCCTTTTAAAATATTATATTCATATATTTTCCTTTCTAATTTTTCTCATTCCCATGAGCTATTGAGCTCTGACTAAATAATATCAGGCTCTTGAATTCTTTGTACTTTCCCTTAAAAAAATTTCTGTGCTCATTGCTTTCAAGAAAATGAACAGCTGATAAACAGGGGCTTTAATTGACCATCTTCTATTTTATAAAAACAATGCTACTTTCATTTTTCCTGTTGATGAATTTGAGCTATTTCCCCACTACATATGAGTGAAAAGCAATTGGCCTATTTCCTACTTGGCTTTGGCCATTTTTAAACAGGGTGCGGCTGGGGGGGAGGGCGGTCTGTGAGCACACTGCTGCGGGAGCAGTGCGGGGGCATGTGCACACCCATCCCCCATGCATCTTTACACCTAGCTGCGCTGTTCCATCTGCTGCTTGGGGGGGGGGCTGCTGCTGCTGCTGCTGCTGCCACTGCTCTCCTCGCACTGCTTCGCTGGACTTCTGGGGGACCTGTGGGAAAAACAAGACACTTGTGAGTGCCAGGGGAGTGGGGGGGAGCAAAGAAGCTGGTCATGTGGGCTGACTTGTCCCCTCCCTCCCTGGAAGTGGCTGGGGACTATTTAGCCCAGCCGCCAGTGACTCCGCCGGGACTTTACACCTACCTGCGCTGTTCTGTCCGCTTCTGGGGGGGTCCGCTGCTGCTGCTGCTGCTGCTCTGCTCCCGCTGCTCCGCTGGACTTCCGGGGGAACCTGCGGGGAAAACAAGATGCTTGTGAGTGCCAGGGGGGTGGGGGGGAGCGAAAAAGCCGGTCCATGGGCCAACTTGTCCCCTCCCCTACCTGGAAGTGGCTGGGGGCTACTTAGCCCAGCCACCAGCGGCTCCACCGGGACTTTACACCTACCTGCGCTGTTCCATCTGCTGCTGGGGGGGGTGGGGTCCAATGCTCCTGCCACTGATGGTCTACTCCTGCTGCTCCGTTGGACTTCTGGGGGACCTGTGAGGAAAAAAAGACACTTGTGAGTGCTGGGGGGGGAGCAAAGAAGCTGGTCATGTGGGCCAGCTTGTCCCCTCCCCTCCCTGAAAGTGGCTACGGGCTATTTAGCCTAGCTGCTAGCAGCTCCACCACAGGCCACAAGCTGCGGGCCAAAGAGCCACGGCCAAACGGCATGACACTTTGGGGCCGCAGAGGACTTAGGGCTGGTTTTTTGGCAGGAAGGGGCATTGTTTGTTCAGGGTTGGGGAGGAAGGGTGGGGGTGTAGGAGGGGTGGTTAGAGGATAGGGTGGGTGTGGG
>QEPC01010849.1:479256-512588 GCA_003113815.1 Sphenodon punctatus | reverse complement strand
TGACCCCAAAAATAGACTGGTGAGGCAGCAAGCCATACTTGCTTTGGAGCACTTTCATGAGACACACACTACCGAAAACATCCGAAAAAAATTATTACAACTGACAGAGCAGCGACTTCAGCCCCTTGGTCTCTCCTTTGGGTGCGTTGTTTCAGACAACAGGGCAAATGTAGTGAAAGGCATTTGAGAGGCCGGTTTCCAAAATGTATCATGCATGGCCCATTCGCTGATTCTTGTGGCAAAGAAATTTCTCGAAGCGAATCCATTGATTAAGGACACAGTAGAGTGTGCAAAGAAATTGGTGGCACACTTTCAAAGATCGGCCACATCGCAACGCGAGCAATGGAGGATACAGCAGGAGAAAAACTTTCCACTTCATTTCTTCCCCATCGATGTCTGCACGGGGTTGAACTCCATATATCATATGCTGAAGAGACTCCATTTGCAAAGACTTGCAATTGAGACTTTCTTTGCTGTGGCTGCAAGGTCTATAAAAGAAGCCTTAGATATGCAGATAAATCTCAGACAGTGGAATGTCATAGAAAATCTCATTATTCTGCTGGAGCCCTTTCTGGTCATGACTGAGTTTGTGAGCAAGGCCGATGCAACATTCAGCCAGAGCTTGGCCTCGCTTGTAATATTAAGAAGCCAAGTCGAAGACATCACTGCCTCCTTTGATTGTCATTAGGTGGATGGTAAACGTCTTACCATTATCTTGGGTGAAATTATTGACCATAGTACCCAGTTTGAGAAGATTGGTGAAGATTCGTTGTACCGGATGGCAACAGCTCTGGACCCACGTTTCAAGAAGGTTAAGAAGGTCTTGGAGGTGGGGGGGAGAATATGCTACCACTGCACGCAAAGAAATCACCACACAGATGGTAGGAAAGCGTGGCAACAACATGAATGATGCATCTGAAGAGGATGAAGCAGAGACTGAAAGCGTTTCCGAAGATACCACTCAACAGCCTGAGGCTTCATTGATCTGGTCAAATTTTGAAAAGTATGGCCTCCTTGCACAGAATTGCACTCGTCGGCCAAGAAGAGTAGATCCGCTTCACCATCGTCACCGTCCAATAACACTTGCTGCAGCCGAAGACATGTATGACCAGTACCTTTCATTGGTTGGTGTGGTTGGCATGAATAACGATCCACTCATTTACTGAGCAGAAAAAAGAGACACTTGGCCAGCACTCTACAGTTTGGCAATCACACTCCTTGGTTGTCCTGCCAGCAGTGTCCCATCAGAACGTTTATTCAGCTGTGCGGGCGCAATTGTAGGTAATAAAAGAACTAGTCTTTCCAGTTTAAATCTCGAGCGCCTAGCATTAATTAAAATGAACAGGTCATTCCTACCTAAAATTACTAAGGATTTCCTGCAAGCCACAGATGAGGAAATAATGAGGTGCACTGCAGAGGCGATGGATCACCAGAAAAAAGGTTATGACCACCCAGACGAAATCTCGGAAGGTATACAAGAGCACTGAGTGAGGAGGTAAGGTTGGGCAGTGTCCGCTTGTGAGCAGACAGTGATTAATGTGTGCTCTCTGTCTTTTTCTGTTTCTCACACAGTTTGCATGCTGTGCAGTCATGACCTCAATAGAATGACACATAGGCAAACTGGACTTGGGAATTGCATGGGGAGGTCCATGTGGAAGTAGCATAGGAATGCATTGGCTTAGTGATTTGTCTTTTTGAGTTTCTCACACACACTTTGCAGAAGTTGCGTGAACAGATTGCAGAAGTCTGCAACATGGATCTATTTTTCAGCATAGAAGCACACCCAGCAATGATTCCAAAAGCCATGGATGCTGTGCGGTCATGGCCTCAACGGAATGACACATAGACAAACTAGACTTGGGAATTGCATTGGGGGTGGTCTGTGTGGAGGTAGCATAGGAATGCATTGGATTAGTGATTTGTGCTGTCTTTTTGAGTTTCTCACACACACTTTGCAGAAGTCGCGTGAACGGATTGCAGAAGTCTGCAACATCGATCTATTTTTCAGGAAAGCAGCACACCCAACAATGATTCCAAAAGCCATGGATCCTGTGTACACATAATTGTACACATACAACTAGCATACATTTATATAATATGTGACTAATAATTGTGTTTTTTTAAATGTTGTTTTTCAGGAACATGGATAAATTCATGACAGGAACACACAACAGCTACCAACCTGTAGTTCATGAATACCTACATTGAATAAAAATAATTTGGTCTTCATTCCTATATGTGCTTTATCATCTTTCAATCACTGAACATACACTGGACACATGGTATATATTAATAAAATAAATCTAAACACAGATGGGGGCGGTGGGTGGTAGTGGTGAGTGTGGTGGACTGCAAAGGCCTATGGCAAAGGTAATACAATCATAATGCAGCTGTGATAACAGTGCATTCTGTAGCTTCTAGTTTTTCACTTAAAAAAGTAGCCCATCTTTACTGTTGGCTGGCTGCTGGGAGGGATTTGAAAATAAGCATATAAATTAACTATTAAACCATTTTAAACTATTAAAAATCAATGCTGTGGAGTGGCTCCACATTTGAAGAGAAACTCAATTGTTTTGGACTCATTACATTTGAGAAGAGAATGAGGCACACATCTGAGAGGGGAGGGGGATATGACAGAAATTTATAAAATCATGATGTTGTTGAAAGAAAAAAATAAGGGAACAGTTATTCACTCTCACAAAAATGTCTCTTGAGAGTAAATGTCATGTAGGGGTGGGGATGCTAAATGAAACTAATTTGCACAGGATACTAACTTTTTTTTTTAAAGGGTAGGTCAATTGCACAATTAAGTGGTTGTGTCACTTGTGAGTTTGGGCACTTCACTGGTGTGTGTTGTGAGCGACAGGACAGGGGCAAAAATAATGAGCAAAAAGAAACAAGTAATAAACAAACTTTAAAAGAAACAATATTTTTTTAAAACATATTTATAAAAATATAATCTTTAGGAATATTAACAGTATTTAAATTAAAAGTTTGATTTGTTTTTAAAACTATGGGGAAGTAACTCTAAGTCAACGTTGAATGCGCACCTCCTGTAGTACTTCCGCTATGGAAAGGTGTAGAGCTGCATTGTCATCCCTAAATTTTTCAAGCAATTCTAGCTGGGCATCCAGCTGTTGTTCTGTAAAAATGGAATACAGTTAGTGTATGCATTCTTGAACAGCAGCAAAGTTATTTTTTTATGGGAACACTATTCACAGGGTAATAGTAACCAACAATGGAGCTTAGAGAAATACTTACCAATTTTCTCCTGTCTGGCGATCATGGTGTGGACTGCATCTGCAGTGTCCCACACAGTTGCCCAAATAGCCAAAGCTATGTCCACCAGTATTTCCCCTGTAATGTGATTGTAAAATAAAATATATCAATGCACTATTAATGACAGTAGTCCTACTAATGTAAAGCATGGAATAGAGTGAGTGTTCCCATAAAAAAAAAAATATTTTACTTACCAATTCTAATAAGTCCATCCAGGAGTGAAGCAAACCCCTGCAAAGCCATTTTGACAGTTTTGAATTGAGATAGATTTGACATGAAAACACGCAGCACATGGCCAACATGAAATAAAGCCCATCTCCCTGTGTTAAATGACTGTGTCTGTCAGCTGTCAGTCACAGTGAAGGGCTGTTCTTATTGGTGTGCGTTCGTTGCTAATTAAATGACCAGTGCGGGTGAGGTGGGGTGGGTCCGTCCAGCTAGAGTGAGCTTCTATAAAGATGGGAGGCGGAGCATGGGAGGGGATGGTCTCGGGCAGCGCAGGATGCCTCAGTACAATAATTAGAGACGAAGAGTTATCATTCTTGTTTAAAGTAAACAACTTTTAACAAGTTTGGGGAGGGGACAGGGAATTTAAAGTTTTAAGTTTTACAACTTCAGTTTAAGTTTCAAATCTAACAACTTAAAGCAACAGGGGGTGGGGGGTGGAGGTGAGTTGTTGGAGAGGGGACTTATATTTTCTTAACAGTTTACGGTGGGGGCCGGGTAGTTCATGTTCACAAGCACTCCCAAACCCAGTTAATGCAGTTAGCTCAGCTGAGTCAGAGTTTAGTGTTCTGTTAACATAACAAAGAGGTAGGCACTGCAGACAGACAGCTAGACAGGGATGGCACCACACACCCCTCTCCCTGTCTGTTGCCGGTTGCTGCCCACCACCAGCACATTTGCTAGCAATCCAACAGAGGCGGGAGACAGAGTAAGCACACACCTAGCTAATGCTGAGAGTTAGCTGCTGCACAGAGGTCTGATAAAGTAAACTATAAATTAGACTAGTATCAGATAGAGAATAGGATGCAGTAAGATAATTTTATCTTAGTGTGTAAGATAAAAATAAAATTTATAAAAGTAAAATGGGCCACTGCAGATTAGAACCGCCAGAACGAAAAATACAGACTGTAAGCAGGGAACGTAAATCACTATGCTACAGAAGTTGCTGTTGCTGACTGCTGAGCAACATGAGAAGGACTCTTGTAAATCTCTAAATGTGTAGTGTATAAGGTGCTGGATTTGGACCTAGGAGACCAGGTGCTGAACTTGAACCTAGGAGACCCCAACTCTTTGAGGTGGGGGCCAAGTTCAAGTTTGAGGTGGGGCCCAAGTTCCACCAACCTACTGCACTGGAGCACAAGTTTGAAATCAAATCACTCTCTCAGCCAGGGGAGGGGACGGGGAGTCAATTGTAGTTTCTAACTTTGTGGGGGCGGGGGACTTCATGTGTTCCACTCCATCCCTCACAACCAACCTACTGCACTGGAGCTCAAGTTTGAAATCAAATCACTCTCTCGGCTGGGGGGAGGGGAGAAGAGGGGACGGGGAGTCAATTGTAGTTTCTAACTTTCTAATCCCAACTCTTAGAGGTGGGGGCGGGGGACTTCATGGGTGAGCACCACACACCCCTCTCCCTGTCCGTTGCCGGTTGCCGCCCACCAGCGCGTCTACAGAAATCTGGTGTTAGGGGGAGGGAAGGCTTAGGTGGGCAGTGGCACGTAAGGACAGGTGGGGGCAGGGCAGTCAGTGACGGTGTCGGCGATGGCGGTCGGCACGGTGACTGCAAGTGAGCGTTATGCCGGCAGCGCTACGGGTGCAGCATAATAGCACTCACGCTGCCTGGCTCGGCTACTCAGTCTTGGGTTAATGAAATAACTAAGCATATTTTTTTTGCATACAAAGTATGCCATAAGCAACACAACACAGCAATAATTTCATGATTAACAAACAATAACACTAAAAAAAATAATAATAATAAAGTTACACAGAACAGTGGGGGTTTGAACCCGCAAAATGACAACTACAAATTGTATAGCAAGTGGGAACCTTAACAACTATGCCAACATAGTTCTGTTGGTCTGTTGACTTCTTCTAGACTGAGGAAGTGCGGAATGAAGATTGTAACAAACTCTTCTGCATGGATCAACTTCATTCCTTCATTCCTTCAACTTTCTGTACTGGTCCGATGATGTAAAAAAATGACTCAGTCAGCCAATACACAGGTCACTTTAAACTCCCACCAGGAGTTTTGCTCAAAAAACTTTAGTTTGGAGGTCAATTTACGTTTACATAAAAGAGAAAATTTACCATTAAATAAAAACACCGTTCCTTGAACTCCCACCCAGAACATGTGCATGTATGTATTTGAGAAGAATGGGCAGTGATTGTGGCACAGAGGGACAACAACAACACCAGCAGTCAGTCAGCAGAGCACACACATGCGCAGCAGCGCACCAGCGCTGCATACTCTGTTGGCGGAACCACGTTAAACGCTCATGACTGTCTCTCATATATTAAATTGGCAGAAGGTGGAAAAGGCCGCTGATTGTATGCGACAATGGCGATGATCGGAAAAAACAATAAAGCACAGAAATGCCGCATCTGCGGATTCTTGTAGCAGCGAATGCAGAATCGTGGAGGTACCGAGCGGAATTCCATGGGGCGCAACATCGGATGCCGAGTTTTAGGAATGGAATTGCGGCGCTGTAAAAGCCCCTGCCACATCAGCTCTACTCAGTTGTACCTCTCTTTTTCAGCTGACCCAGACCCTGCTGTCTTGTTGCTATCCCAGTGTTCAGAGGCCGTGGCAGAGTGGATGAGGCAGAGCAGACTGAAGCTCAACCCCAATAAGACGGAGGTGATGGTGGTGGGGAGGGCGAGGGAGGTGTTGCCCCCCCCCCGATTGGGGGAGTTCACCCTCCTATAGCTCAGCAGGTTCAGAGTCTGGGGGTGGTGTTGGACTCGGATCTCTGCCTGGATCGACAGGTGGAGGTGGTGGCGGAGGCCACCTTGCGCCAGTTGTATCTAGTGTGGAGGCTGCGTTCATACATCTCCGGGCCGGATCTGGCCTCCCTCATCCATGCCTTCGTTACCTCGAGGCTGGACTACTGAAATGCGCTCTACGTGGGGCTGCCCTTGTTCCTGGTCCGGAGGCTGCAGCTAGTGCAAAATGCGGTGGCCCGGCTCCTGACGAGGACAGGTCATCGGGAGCACATAACACCAGTGCTCCGGACTCTGCACTGGTTGCCAATAGCGTGCCAGGCCAGGTTCAAGGTATTGGTATTAATTTATATGGCCGTTCATGGTCTGGGCCCCTATACCTCAGGGACCNGGGCCGGGTAGTTCATGTTCACAAGCACTCCCAAACCCAGTTAATGCAGTTAGCTCAGCTGAGTCAGAGTTTAGTGTTCTGTTAACATAACAAAGAGGTAGGCACTGCAGACAGACAGCTAGACAGGGATGGCACCACACACCCCTCTCCCTGTCTGTTGCCGGTTGCTGCCCACCACCAGCACATTTGCTAGCAATCCAACAGAGGCGGGAGACAGAGTAAGCACACACCTAGCTAATGCTGAGAGTTAGCTGCTGCACAGAGGTCTGATAAAGTAAACTATAAATTAGACTAGTATCAGATAGAGAATAGGATGCAGTAAGATAATTTTATCTTAGTGTGTAAGATAAAAATAAAATTTATAAAAGTAAAATGGGCCACTGCAGATTAGAACCGCCAGAACGAAAAATACAGACTGTAAGCAGGGAACGTAAATCACTATGCTACAGAAGTTGCTGTTGCTGACTGCTGAGCAACATGAGAAGGACTCTTGTAAATCTCTAAATGTGTAGTGTATAAGGTGCTGGATTTGGACCTAGGAGACCAGGTGCTGAACTTGAACCTAGGAGACCCCAACTCTTTGAGGTGGGGGCCAAGTTCAAGTTTGAGGTGGGGCCCAAGTTCCACCAACCTACTGCACTGGAGCACAAGTTTGAAATCAAATCACTCTCTCAGCCAGGGGAGGGGACGGGGAGTCAATTGTAGTTTCTAACTTTGTGGGGGCGGGGGACTTCATGTGTTCCACTCCATCCCTCACAACCAACCTACTGCACTGGAGCTCAAGTTTGAAATCAAATCACTCTCTCGGCTGGGGGGAGGGGAGAAGAGGGGACGGGGAGTCAATTGTAGTTTCTAACTTTCTAATCCCAACTCTTAGAGGTGGGGGCGGGGGACTTCATGGGTGAGCACCACACACCCCTCTCCCTGTCCGTTGCCGGTTGCCGCCCACCAGCGCGTCTACAGAAATCTGGTGTTAGGGGGAGGGAAGGCTTAGGTGGGCAGTGGCACGTAAGGACAGGTGGGGGCAGGGCAGTCAGTGACGGTGTCGGCGATGGCGGTCGGCACGGTGACTGCAAGTGAGCGTTATGCCGGCAGCGCTACGGGTGCAGCATAATAGCACTCACGCTGCCTGGCTCGGCTACTCAGTCTTGGGTTAATGAAATAACTAAGCATATTTTTTTTGCATACAAAGTATGCCATAAGCAACACAACACAGCAATAATTTCATGATTAACAAACAATAACACTAAAAAAAATAATAATAATAAAGTTACACAGAACAGTGGGGGTTTGAACCCGCAAAATGACAACTACAAATTGTATAGCAAGTGGGAACCTTAACAACTATGCCAACATAGTTCTGTTGGTCTGTTGACTTCTTCTAGACTGAGGAAGTGCGGAATGAAGATTGTAACAAACTCTTCTGCATGGATCAACTTCATTCCTTCATTCCTTCAACTTTCTGTACTGGTCCGATGATGTAAAAAAATGACTCAGTCAGCCAATACACAGGTCACTTTAAACTCCCACCAGGAGTTTTGCTCAAAAAACTTTAGTTTGGAGGTCAATTTACGTTTACATAAAAGAGAAAATTTACCATTAAATAAAAACACCGTTCCTTGAACTCCCACCCAGAACATGTGCATGTATGTATTTGAGAAGAATGGGCAGTGATTGTGGCACAGAGGGACAACAACAACACCAGCAGTCAGTCAGCAGAGCACACACATGCGCAGCAGCGCACCAGCGCTGCATACTCTGTTGGCGGAACCACGTTAAACGCTCATGACTGTCTCTCATATATTAAATTGGCAGAAGGTGGAAAAGGCCGCTGATTGTATGCGACAATGGCGATGATCGGAAAAAACAATAAAGCACAGAAATGCCGCATCTGCGGATTCTTGTAGCAGCGAATGCAGAATCGTGGAGGTACCGAGCGGAATTCCATGGGGCGCAACATCGGATGCCGAGTTTTAGGAATGGAATTGCGGCGCTGTAAAAGCCCCTGCCACATCAGCTCTACTCAGTTGTACCTCTCTTTTTCAGCTGACCCAGACCCTGCTGTCTTGTTGCTATCCCAGTGTTCAGAGGCCGTGGCAGAGTGGATGAGGCAGAGCAGACTGAAGCTCAACCCCAATAAGACGGAGGTGATGGTGGTGGGGAGGGCGAGGGAGGTGTTGCCCCCCCCCCGATTGGGGGAGTTCACCCTCCTATAGCTCAGCAGGTTCAGAGTCTGGGGGTGGTGTTGGACTCGGATCTCTGCCTGGATCGACAGGTGGAGGTGGTGGCGGAGGCCACCTTGCGCCAGTTGTATCTAGTGTGGAGGCTGCGTTCATACATCTCCGGGCCGGATCTGGCCTCCCTCATCCATGCCTTCGTTACCTCGAGGCTGGACTACTGAAATGCGCTCTACGTGGGGCTGCCCTTGTTCCTGGTCCGGAGGCTGCAGCTAGTGCAAAATGCGGTGGCCCGGCTCCTGACGAGGACAGGTCATCGGGAGCACATAACACCAGTGCTCCGGACTCTGCACTGGTTGCCAATAGCGTGCCAGGCCAGGTTCAAGGTATTGGTATTAATTTATATGGCCGTTCATGGTCTGGGCCCCTATACCTCAGGGACCACCTGACCCGCCGCACCCCAGAGCAGCTCCTTTGGTCTGCCGGGGGTGCCTTCTTAGAGGTCCCCTGTGTTAAGCTGGGGTTACAATGGAGAGGGCATTCTCGGTTGCCGGGCCACATCTTTGGAATTCCCTCTTGGAGGAAGCTCACCTGGCCCCAAGCCTTTTGACATTCCAGTGGGCTTGTAAGACCTGGCTGTTCACCCAGGCCTTTGGGGAGGAGGGAGGGGAGGTGGGTTAGGGTGTTGGCTCTCCCCTACCTTTAGTTTTATCTTTTTTGTTTCCCAATCCTGTTTTAAGTTTAAATTTATTGTGCTGTTTTAAAATGTTTTTATTGATTGTTTTTATGAAACTGTTCGTCGCCTCGACATACCGTAGGCATGGGGGGTGACTAAAAAATGTTTAAAATAAATTAAAATAAATAAAATCCCCATGCATGCCCCCACATGAAGCAACCTACATTTTGCTGGTTGTTCCGAGAGAGGGTGATGGAAGGAGGTGGGTGGAGGTGGGTGTTACGTGGGAACGAGCATGCATGCTCACCCACCCACCACCACTTTCAAATGGGATGCGCCTATTCATATTCTCTGCATGGGCATGCGTGAGCATGAGTGAGCACGTCTAATTTAAAAAGGGCCTTTCTCTCTGCCATTTTGGGTTCTTTTTTTCTTTTTTCACTTATTTGTTGTAGTTTTGTATGTGTGTGACTCGGACCTCGTTGTTTCTGTCATCTCCATGCTATATTTTTAAATGCCACTTAAATTTAAGTTTTTCAGTTCTGAATAAAATCCTCAATTAAAAGGAAAGGTTTAGCATTATTTTGTTGTTGTTTTTTTAACCAAACATTTCAAAGAGCAGACAAAAGAATCCTGCACAAGCACCTAGTCTTCACCTATAAAGCTCTTCACAACCTTGCTGCCCCTACCTCTCTGTGCTAATTTCCCTCCGTACTCCAGTCCGTGAACTCCACTCCTCTTCTGTCCCCTCTCTCGCCCTCCCACACCTCCCCTGCTCCCCTAACCGCCTTCATTCGTTCTCCCTAGCTGCCCACACACCTGGAACTCCCTCCCTGCCCACATCTGCCTCGCCCCCTCCCTTCATACCTTCAAATCGCTTCTCAAAACCACTCTGCCCTCCCCGACTCCTCATTCCTGTCACCTAACTACTGCTGATACCCTCTGTCCAGTACAATCTGTTACCTGAGGTCTGTGTACTCATATCCTTACCACATGGACCAGCCAGCTATCATTCTCGATGCAAAGCACGTGCAACTGGGACCTCACATCTTCGTGAATGTTACACTCCTTGTCTCTCCTTCTGTTCCCCTTGGATGGTGTTGGAAGGAGAAAAGACCAGTCAATGTAAAAATCTGATTAAAGCAAATAGCTTTGTAGTGATGTCTCCTGCAGTACTTTGTCTGAAGTGCTCACATTTTTAGCTTATGACTTGCCCTGTGTGGCTTTCCCATGAACACAAGGTATCATTGCCGCTGACATCAGACATAGCATGGAACTTTTACCTTGTGAATGCACAGGTCTATGCCACTACTTGCCAAGTCTCCCCTTCCACAATAGCTAAAAACAAATGTGCCGGCAGTGAGGCAGTTCCCTGGCCCACCCCAGGGTGGAAGCACAGCCACCTCTCCCCGGGTCGGCCAGCATCATGGAACAAACATGCCTGTGACCCTTGACAGCCAGAGAATGGGCAAGGGAATGCAACAAATGTGGGGGGCCACCCCCACCACACTCCCAGAGCCCCGCCACCCACCGTGGTGGAAATAGGGGGTCAAACACATGCAGACCCACACTGGGCCATGCTGACCAGTGTGGGCAGCCCTTGGCCTGAGATGCTTCTCCGAGGTTTTCCAGAGGATGCATCCCAGGCCAGTCACCTTCCTGCCCCAGGACATCTGTAGCCCAACATCTGGCACAGGAACACATAACAGGTGAGTCCCAGGCCTGGGAAGGCCATAGCTGACCAACGCAGGTCACTGTCTCATCTGTTTTCACCCATTGGTTCTCCAGTAGTGTGGGACCTCTGCATCAGCATCATTCATTGTTTAAATTCATCCTTAAACATTTTTTTAAATATTAAATAAACCAGTACAAAAAACACACAGCAAAAATAGATTAACTGTTGAAATTATGATACAATATTAAAAATCAGGTAGGAAAAAGAGGGTATTGATCACCTATCTATAGTTCTGTTAAATAGATAGAATCCACAGAAGTGGTGGTAAGTCCTGAGTCAGTAATAATGGGCCAACATAGATTCCAGATTGCATAAAAACTTTCCAGTTCATCCTTTAATTCTGCCAAGATCTTCTCCATAGTTATAACGTACCATAGCCTATTAATCCAATCTCATTTTGTAGGCCTTGATCAGGCTTCCATGCACAGGCTATGCAGGTTTCTTTCCTGTCTTGCATCATGGGAATGTCTGGAATCAAAGCCCAAATGGGTGATCTGAGGTTGCATGAGTAACTTTATACCTAATATGTCCTCCAAGTGGCCACACTGCATTCCATAACAGGGAGACTTTAAAGTGCCACCAGCAATGTAAGTCGAGCCTTCTTGGCCACAACGTCTCCAACAAGTTTTAGGATAGTCTCTATACATGTGAATTTTAACTGGAGTTAAGTACAGACGTAGAGTCAATTTCACTTGAAATTCTTTAATAAAAAGATTTAGCACACAAATGCATATATTTCCAGACTGTGCAGTTATCTTTTTGTTCCATGTTAATATTTAACTCCTCAGACAATTGATTTAGGTATCTAAAATCAGAAGTATGCATAAGACACTGTAGGCTTTTACATAGCCCAGAAATTATGCCTTTGTCAGGAGCGTTGTCAAGTATTAAATATTCGAGTTCATATACCTTTCTACTATATTGTTTTCTGATCTGAGGATTATTAAATATACTCCGCAGCCTGGCATAGAAGAGAAAGTCAATCTTCTCTCCCAAAGCAATTTCCAATGTATCCTTCATTTTAAACTTATCATTGCAAAAAAGGTGGGAAGCTCTTGTAATACCTTTCTGCTTCCATTTATCAGCCAGCCACTTATCAAATCTGCCGGTCAATATTTGGGGACTGAATATTGGAGCATAGGGGGTCCTGCCTTCTGTTATCTCCAATTTGCATTTGCATCTAGACCAAATATGCATGACCCGATTTATAAATGGATTATTTATATTAGTCTTCCTGCTAGAGATTGTAATACCCAACAGGAAGCCCTTAAAGTCATCTATTTGTTGAAAAAAAAATTCTATGTTAAAATCCATTCAGGTTCCCAGGACTCTATACCATAGTTTCACTGCTCTAAGAATCTTTAAACATATTGTCATTGAACTGCCACTGTAACCTCACTATTTTCCTGTCTAATTTTTCTCATGATCAGATGTATTTTGTAACAGATACCAATTCTATGGCAATTAGCACCTCAGAAGCGCCTGTTCAGTGTAGCAACACTAGGCATTTATTCTTTTGTGGAGAGCTTTTGTCATTTCCCCTGTAGCAGTGATGATCTACGCTGATGATCTCCAGTGTTCTTTTCCTGGCTTTGGGTGTTAACAAACGAGACATTGCTTCACATCTGCTCCCGTTAACCCTGGATTCAGCTGCCTGTCTAAATGGTGGCCACCAGATGTTTGCACTGGTACCGGCCCAGGATCACTACCCATGACATCATCCCAGGAAATATGAAGCACACTGTGCAGGCAAATACAGGACAACAGGCACCCATGGGGCAACTGCATGTCTGTGTGGGTGAACCACGGTACGCCTACGTGGGTGTGTATGGCCTCTGCATGTGGTCTGTACCTTAGGGTCACAGGCAACAGCCTAAAGCATTGCTAGAGTGAGCACAAAGCCATGGGGGGCAGGGGGGCAGCGCATGGTGGACCATGGCAAGGACAGAAAACTGGCCCGTATGTGCAATCCATCACGCAACTGCAAATGGGGGCTCTATGGGTGCTTCAGCCGACTCCCAACTCGTGTGTTAACACCCTTTGAGTCAGCGTGTGACTTGAGACAGGCCACGTAACCTCTGTTCTCTAAGCAGGCACACTGAAGAGCTAATGAATGTTTGCAAAGAGCTGTATCTCAAAGGTGCAATATAAGTGAAAGTTGTCAATACTTGGTGTTTCTTTAGTACTGTCTTTCTTTGTGTTGTAGCTGATCATTTACAGATGCTTCTGTCCCTGTTTGGGTAGTCTGAGTAAATCCAAGCACATTTCTGACTTCCTTAAATTAATATAATTAGTTAATATATGCATGAGTGTTAGGCCACTTTTAGATGAAACAAATTTTGCGCATGATTGGTGAAAAACGTGCGTGTTTAATGCTTGTTTAAACACCTAAACCGTTTAAAATGTACATTTGCCATGATCATGTAAGAACCAAAAATGTCTTGAATGTGGTTTTGTCTGATTCCAAACGGTTTTGAGCCCCTTTGATGATCGGGGGATGCCAAAACCAGTTTTTAAAAATGTGCATTATTTAAATGCACATTTACAAAACCACATTAAAAGTGTCTCATCTAAAAGCGCCCCCAGTGTCTGGTAATACTATTGCTTCAGGAACCAAGCTAAATAGGTCAGGGAAAAAAGAGTTCCTTCCTTCAAATAATGCTGCACAGTCTGGCATTTTCTGTTTTTGTTCTCACATAGGACATCAAACATGTTTCAATAATCAAAGTTGGAATGGCTATCTGATCTACCAGACACTGCTTCTGAATGGAGTCCTTAGAGTCAGGCAAAAGCTTTGTAGCAGGACAAATTCAGTTCATTCTGAGTTTTTTTCTTAAGTAAACCCATTTTCTCACTTACGTTGGTGAATCATTTAGTAAGCCCGCACTCTCTTCCAAGAGTTCTTTAGCAATAGTATGGTTGGGGGAAACCTAGTTAAATTATGTAGATCATGCAAAGGTTGTGAACATGAGCTGGGTTTTACTTCAGGTCTTTTGGAGGTTTTCTTCAAAATAAAGCCAATCTGAGATTTGTATAAACGATGGACTGAAACAGATGCTCTAGTTTCCACACCTCTGAAGTGTCATCTATTACTTCTCTCAGAGCACAGTATCCAAAGAAAGAGTGTCTTGTTGATGTACGTAAAGTGTTTGAAATGGATGAGTGTGTCTGTAAGTGAAGTAATGAAGAGTGACAGTGTTTCAAATTGGTCAGACAGCAATTACAAAGTTAAATGTATGGTTTCCCCCAACTTGGAGAAAAATTGTATAGCACTCCACAAGCAAGTTTCTCTCAGTGGAGACAAATAAAAGGACACACAAATGAAACCAGCTCAAAAACAATTTATTTAAATTGTGATGACTTGTCTCTTTCTGAGTAGTAGACTCCGGACAACAGGTGTGGGGGTTTTGTTTTTTTATTTATTTTACGTGATGGTAATGCACTAGTAGTTATAACTACAATGTTTTTTAATAAGACTGGAAGGATGAGTTCATGGTTAAAGTGGAAGTCGGGAAGCCTAAGCTTATGAGATTCCAGGCTGGTTACCTTTGCCCAAGTCCAAAGGGGCTGTGTGCATGTTAACTGCACACCCAAGTGCTGGGCTAGATGTAAAGGGGGTACCAAATCCTCACTCACAGTGAGAGACTTTGATGTATAGCATAATGTTTGTTAATGAGCTGCTGCCTGTAAGGGAGTGGAGAATACACCTCTGTATACCAGACTATAGGAGTCTCAGAATCAAATTTTAAGTCTTAGGATCAAATTTTAAGAGGTGGCAATCCTAATATCACTTTTAAAAGAAAATTAGAATTTTCTTCTTTTCCATTTATGGGTGAAAACAGACATGACGCTAATCACCCTTTAAACACCCTTGGTGGTCATTTATGCATGTTTCAGGGCTGCATAGGGCACCAATACAGCCCTGCAACATGCATAAATAACCACTAAGGGTGGTTAAAGGGTGGTTAGCGTCATGTCTGTTTTCACCCAATGTTTCATTTTTAGAAAATATCTTACATAAGAACATAAGAAATGCCATATTGAGTAAGACCAATCAAGCCCAGCATCCTGTTTCTGACAGCGGCCAATCCCAGTTGCATGGAAGAAGTACCAGCAGTCACAATGGGCAATCCCCACAATCGGCAGCTGATCACTACCTGCTCCCAACAGTAAGAAGTTCCCATCTCATAATCTACTTGCCATTAATTGACCTATTCTCCAAGAACTTATCCAGTCCTTTTTAAAACTCTTTCATACTACTGGCCATGACAACCTCTTCTGGGAACAAATTCCATAATTTAGCTATGTGTTGAGTGAAAAAAAATACTTTATTTGCTTTAAATCTGCCACCAGTTGGTTTCATGGAGTGCCCCCTAGTTCTAGTGCTACTTGAGAGGGTAAATATACGTTCCCTATCTATGTGTTCCACTCCACTCAAGATTTTATAAACCTCTATCATATCTCCTCTAAGTCTTCTCTTCTCCAAGCTGAAGAACCCTAACCTATCAAGCCTCTCTTCGTATGGAAGCCATTCCAAACCCTTGATCAGTTTTGTTGCCCTTTTCTGCACCTTTTCAAGTTCTACTATATCTTTTTTGAGATGGGGTGACCAGAATTGCACACAGTACTGAAGGTGCAGTTGCACCATCGATTTATTTGCAATCTCTTGCTCTGGCTATGTCCCAAATGGAACATAAACCTAATGATGTTTGAGCTCTAATTGAACTTTCAAACCTAGAAGCATGCTAATGTTAGCATTTTAAGAGTTAAGAAACCCTTTAAGGGATAATACAGCTAGCACTTTAAGGGTTAAGAAACCTTTTCTACATCAAACACATCATTTAAGGTTTTACAGGCAAAGATCTGTTGGCTGCATGAACACATTGGTAAGTATGAGATAAATTTCCTGTTGGAGATTTGCAACATGACAAAGATATTTGCATAATTCTGGACTGGGGAGTTCAAGGGAAAACCCAAGGGATCATTTGGATGCCAACGTTAAGCTGAGCCCAAGATGTAATTTATTTGAGTGGATGAAAGTGTCTTATTATCCATCAACCTGGTTACCAAATTACCCAGAATTCTCTTCTGTCGGCAACAGGATCTAACTCATTATGTTGTTAACCACAAAAACTTCTCAAAGGGTTATTTTAAGTTTAACTTCACAGTGAATGCAATTTACTTCATGCTATAAAATTCAATCTTTCTGGCGTGTTGTTTAACTTGCAGACTGGAATCCATGGGACAGCATTTTCTTGGTCAGGGCTGGACCCTAACCACAAGGTTAAGACAGCTTTTAAAATGCCCATCGTGCCATGAAAGTAAGATTTCTAGTCTACACGTAGAAGAGAGCTAGCCAAAACCAATGTCATTTCACAATGCAGGTAGGTGTATTTATGAAATTGTAAACAGAGGAGTGCCGAGACAGGAGCATAATAAAAGAGCCTTAAGAGAGAGTACATTAGCAATTAAAAATGACTTCCCATCGATCCCTGAGAACCAGTTTAAAATGTAGGAACCTTTCATGTATTACACTAGTCATGCAGCTATAGTACCAAACTCATGTGAGAATGTGCAAATGTGTCTGGCTACATGTCAGAATGCAGGCCATGACTCCTTGAATAGCCAGGGCAATTGCTCATGTTTCTGACTTCCACAACATGTGAATATTCTGCCCACAGGAGCCATGGTCTCTTTATAGTTGGAGCTGCTACACGCAGATTCAGAAGGTACTCCATCCTGCCATCAAGCATCAGCTCGTCAACATTCTGCTGCTGAAGAGCTGATTCAAGGAGACCCACTCTAGTCTGCCCTCAGTTAGCCAAGTGCTGCTGCAGGTGAACCTGGTATTGCCACACGCGTGAAACTGTAGCTAGAGGATTTCGCAAGTAGGTCACTTCACGCCCTTGCTACAGACAGGTCTATGCACAAAAGTACCCGTAGGCTGCAATGCTGAACCACTGAAAGTCTTATCAACTTTAGTAGGTGAGGATTGCATGCTTGCTTAGCCATTGTTCTGTTACAGTGAAGTCTGTTAAGAATCACTTTGAGTCCTTCAGTCTGAGGAACTCATTGGTAAAATCTCATCTGAAACCCCCCCCAGGGCCTACCACTACAAGATTATCCCCCAAACACACTTCACAGTCAGCAGTGCTAGGAAACCTTAACTACGGGTCTGTAGGAAAAACAGGATGTGCAATGGTGCCACAAACCAGGTGGACTATTTGTGGGAAATCTAGCAGAGTTGGGCAAACGCGGTTCGGAAGTTCGGACCGAACTTGAGCAGTTCGGTCGACCGAACCAAACTTCTGAACCAAACTCGATTTTTGAACCGAACCAAACCGAATTTCCAAACTTGGTTCTGTTCGCCCATCCCTATAAGATAATATTCCATTTCGTTCAATGGGGTTTGAATTTCCGAACTCTGTTCAGAAGTTCAGAGTTCGGACCGAACTCGAATAGTTAGGTTGACCGAACCGAACTTCCGAACCGAACTCGATTTTTTAACCGAACCGAATTTCCAAACTCGGTTCTGTTCGCCCACCCCTAAAATCTAGTAGCTAGTTTTCAAAGAAGCAGCTTTCAGTAAATAACTCTGCTACTATGAGAGATTAAAAATTAATCCATTAATCTCTCCACCTCCACCTGCACCCACCCAAATCTCCTGCTTCCCTCTCCCGTGTTGCCCCCATTCCTGGAATTCCTTCTCTGAATGCATAAAGTCTCTTCCCACCCTGGGTGAAAATAGACGTGTGGGTGGCATAGTGGCTCACTGGCCCTAGACAGAGCAGGAAGCAGTGGTTGCCACTATCCAGGTCAGGGAGGGGCACTCACCAAACATGCCCGCGGCCAGAGAGTCATCCTGCTGCCCGCAAGCCCCAGATGGGGGACACAACCGACGTGTGGGCAGCCCGCCCCCACCCTGCTGCCAGCACCCTGTCCCCTGCATTAATGGGTCACCATGGTGACCAGCTATAGCAGCCCTTGCCCCACAGCAGAGATGGCAGGACCGAACAGACATGTTGGCCTGTGTGGCCGGCCCTTAGCCTGGAATGTGTGCCCAGAATCATCCAGAGGACACATTCCAGCTACCTACCACCCTGGGGCAGTAGCGGGCTAGTGGGGAAGCAGACGTGCGCTGAGTCCCAGGCCGCAGCAGGTCAGCGTCATGTCTATTTTCACCCCCTCTCTCCTTCCTTTCAAATTCCTCCTAAAAACCTACCACTTCTGGAAAGCTTTCCCTCAAGCTTAACCCCAAAATTGCTCACTGATGATTCTCCCTATTCTCTCATCCTCTTCAGCATCCCATCTCCCCACCTTGTAA
Organism: Sphenodon punctatus; assembly: GCA_003113815.1. NCBI lineage: Eukaryota > Metazoa > Chordata > Lepidosauria > Sphenodontia > Sphenodontidae > Sphenodon > Sphenodon punctatus. The sequence continues at coordinate 494,060 of QEPC01010849.1, read as the reverse complement.
TTAAGCTAAGCATGTGCACCCGGAATTTCTCAGCTTCATAGAATAGAATCATAGAATTTTAGGGTTAGAAGAGACCTCAATGGTTATTTAGTCCATGGATGTATCCCTGTCTCTTTCTACTTCCTTATGTTCCCCTTCATGGGTTGTAAACCCCTTGGGAAAGAGATGCGTCTCTAATCATGACTGCCCAATACCAGGTGCATTGCAGGCACTACATAAATAAATATTAATAATACATTACACTACTTCAGAAAACCAATGTACAGCTGTCATATTTGACTTATAATTGCTAGCTTCCAAATAATAAAAATCCTGAAACTTTTCCCTCCAAATTTAGGGTTATAATCATGTGATTTTTAAAATAATAAATTTGGTATTTAGTTTGGTTTCTAAATTTGGGTATTTTATGGTAGATGACGTCATACTTTTTATCTGTAACGTTTAGGGCACAATATTTACCTTAAAAGGAAAAGAAAATGTGAAAACTCAGACCTGACTTGGACTTTGGACACACCTGCCTTTGTTCATGGGGCTTACACTATATGTCCCCTAATTCCACTAAAATTAGAGCTGAAATGGGCACGCTCCCAACTGAAATGGACAAACCTGTTGAACCTAAACAGTCTGGACCAAACAAATTAAACAGGCACTGAACAGCATCCATTCACTCTTGGTTTGATTACCTGCTTCTCATCTTTTCAGTTGTTTGTTCGCTTGCTTGTCTTTTTCATTTGTTCTGTTCATTTGGCTTTTTGGTGGCTCATTTTCTTCTTTTGGGTTGTTTGTCTCATTCCTGCTTTTACCCCACCATCCCATTCTCATTGGTTCTTATTTTCTGAATCTGTATGCAAAAACTAATGGACAGGTGAAAAACTGGAAATGGTGGAAAGCATGAAATATCTAAAACATAAATGAAATAATCAAAATTGTATTCTAACATCATGACAAATGCTGTTTGGGTCAACCACAGTGTATCTGAAATTGCAGGGTGTGGGGGCCTGTGAATATGGCTGCTTTCACACCTTACAAAATGGGCTATTATAATAACTGGAGATAATACCGGGTATTGTAATTCTGCAATTTTTGGTAATGTGTCAATGCACTATTCTCCTTTTATGCTGCAGGATCTCGGGTCATTGTAAAAACCACATTTGGTAGCTCTTACAATGACCCAAGATCTAGCAGCATAAAGGGGAATAGTGCATTCACACGTTATCAAAAAATGCGGAATTATAATACCCAGTATTATCTCCAGTTATTATAATAGTCCATTTTGTAAGGTTTGAAAGCAGCCTATGTATTCTGCTACCCCTTTCAGCTCTAACTAAAACATCGAGATGATGTCTGTAGTGGTGAAAACACCTCAAGTTTTTCTGCTCAAAGGTGAATGTTACTCTTTTAACGAGAGTGAGCAGACATTTCAAAAATGAATCCAAAGAAATGTTTAGTTTTGTAAATAAATTTCACATTCGTGTCTCCTTTGCCCAGAAATTATTCTCCAGAGCTTTTTCCCTTAGCAGAGATGATGGATGAATTAATAAGCCATCTACTCTGGCAGATCCCTCATATTTCAAATTAGTTCCCTCCATAAACACTCCCTGAAATTGGCATTGATAATCCCTTTGCCTGAAGAGTGTGTTTTGCTGCAGGAACATGCCTGAAGGATGCTCCTTAAGCATTCAGAATGTTAAAGAGTAGCACGCCAGTAAGTGTGTGAGGTCAACATTCAATTTAAATGTCTTTACATTTTAATACGGGATTTTTAATTTCATCATATGTTACTCTATTATTAACAGAGCCCCTCCCATGACTAACTCTTGATGGGTTACCAGACACTGCTTCACTTATGAATTAGTTCCCAGCAGTACCGTTGCTGAGCACTCTGGATGCTCAGTTTCATTAGTTCACAAAGTTCTTTGCTTTCAGTGTGGATTTATCATGGAGTGATTAGAAAATACCACGCAAGTAAGCTCAGGGTGCTGATGATAATTCAAGTCTTGGGTGCACTGCAGGTAGAGCTGCTTGAAATTTTTCGTGTTTAAAAAATCCATACAAATTCAAAAATGTTTCCAATTATTTTTTCCCTATTTTCTAATATTTTGGAAATATTTACTTTGTCAAAACCAAAAATGGTTGGTTTTCAGCAATCGAACTTGAAATTATCACTTTGGACATTTTCATGGGAAAAGGAACCTTTTGATCAGTAGGGATGGGCGAACAGATCGCAGTTCGGGTTCGGACGTTCAGTTCGGCTGCATTTGGTTCGGTCATTTGGTTCGGCCGTTCGGTTAGTTCGCCGGGTTCGGGTTCGGACGTTTGGTTCAGCCGTTCGGGAAATGTTTTGTTATGGGGTTTTTTGTTGTTTTTTTTATATGGTTTTTAAATTTTTGTTTTGGTTTTATATGGTTTTTTGGTTTTTTTATTTGGTTTTTTGGTTTTTTTATTTGGTTTTTTTAATTTAATTTTTTAATCTAATATTATATATATCATTATCTATCTACACTAAATCTAACTGCTATTAACTATTCTAAATGCTATGAACTAAATGGATTATCTAATAAGTACATTATCTAATTAGTACACAGCTAACTCCTACATCTATCTATCTATCTATCTTGGGGGGAGGCAGATAGTTTCGTTTCTTGCAAGCCTCTCCACCCCTGGTGCCTGGAAGTCTTCTCCTCAGCTGATTACCCCTCCCTCTCACGTTTGACCTTCCAGTGACCCTTTTTTTGCCACCCGAACTCACCCGAACACGATCCGAACTGACTGAACTGTTTGGTCATTTCAACGTTTGGAATTAAGTTCGGTTCAGTCAGTTCGGGTTCGGATTCGGGTTTGGGCTCAGGTTTGGTCGTCCGAACAGGCCGAGTTCGGGCCGAACTCCGAACTTCCGAACCGCGTTCGCCCATCCCTATTGATCAGCACTAGTTGGGACCCCTTCATCTTAGCCCACAATTTATCATTGCACTTAGCATCACATCAGCTGAGAGGCACTTGCTGTGATTTCTGTGCTTTCACTAGCTAAAAGACTGGATCCACCACTGATGGCTAGTTTAGTGAGAACAGAGCCCACTCTCATGTTAAGACCTCAGTTCTTTTGCTCAGTAAATGTTGATTAATACTCCATTTCTGGAAATTAGATTCCTTCAGTCCCCATCGTCCTCCTTTTTTTCTGGGGCAACCAGACAGACAGACAGTTGATCTGATAGGTTGACTGTACTTTAGGTTCCCTGACACAAGGGTACTTGAGCCCTTCAAAAAGTGAGAGCCTAAGGACTATACTCCCACTCCAAAAGTACCATTCACTCCATAATACTCTGCAGTGAAAGTAAAGAGGTTATGGTCCCTTGCCCCCACCACCCCCGCCCCCAAACTCCAGTACTTATGCCTTCCCATCCATTCTTCTGGCTCCAACACGAAGACAAGCTTGATAAAAAAGGCTAAAAAGGTCTTTAATTCATTCAAGTCTCAGGAGGATTGTCTAGGACTGTTACGTAAGGCAATGGTAGCCAGCAGTTTTCATGTCTGAGGGTCTTCAAGCCAGGTTTTTTTGTCAAGAAAATCCTTAGGAAGGTTGTGGAGAGGGCGTTCTCGGTGGTTGGGCCGCGATTATGGAACTCCCTCCCAGAGGAAGCCTGTCTGGCCCCAAGTCTGCTGGCCTTCCGCCGGGCCTGCAAAACTTGGCTGTTCTCCCAGGCCTTCGGAAGAGGGGAAGGGGGGTGGAATAAAAGTTGGGGGGGGGGGCGTTTAGGTTTTTTTCAGATGTTTTCATCTTTTTGTTTTATGGTCATTTTTTACTTATTGTTATTTTGGTGTGTTGTAAGCCGCCCCGAGATGCCGTGGGCGTGAGGGGGGTGGCTAAGAAACATAACTAGATAAATAAAATATATATATATAAAATTTCTAACTTTTCCGCAGTTTCAAGTATTTTGTAGGTAGAGCTAACCCAAGCTATTTTGCCAGTACAGACAAGATACATTTTTCTGCCTCTGCTCCCCAGGAACTTCCAAAATCCTCTATCTGCAGGGATACCAGGTCATCCAAGTTCAGCAGAACCAGTTGTTAACAGACTATCAGAATACACATGAATAGAGTGGGGAAGTGCCTAGCTCTTACAGAACCTGTTCTTGATTGGTTGGAATATCATCCCTGACTGCTGTCCTGAGATTGGGTGCTATCATAGATTGGAGACAGTTGGTAGTGGTCATGGTGTGGGCTGCCCAGGGCCTCCGAGTCCTGACCTTCCCTCTCCCCCTACAGCATACCCAGAGCAGCCCTAGAGGTGGTGGCCAGTATGCAGAGCAAGGCAAGAGCATGTTTCTCCCCATAGCACCCCATGTAGAGGAGTGTTGAGTATTGTGTGACTGAAGGAGCTGGAACCTGGGCCTACTGCAGCCTAGGAATCCAGTGCAGTGACTGCAGAAGACAGGGCAGATGTGCCTCATTGGGCAGCTCCAGAGGAACTGGGGAACCCAGTTCTGTTGCTTCCCAGAAGGCCACTGCCCTGGATAATGGGGGAGCCAGTCCTGATTGTAGCCACATTATAGAGCTATGATAATAGCACTATTTGGAGTTACACAAGATGGAATTAATCATATAAATACTATACTTGAGCCCTGTGCTTTAATAACAATGATGTAACTAGTCATTTATTTCCCTTTCCTTGCCTACCATATGGCAAGGACTAGCCTTTTCTACCCAAGGGATCTTGGGGTACAGCAACTCTCCAGTAATGGCAGCAGGGTTCTCTCAGCTGAAAATTCACTCCCCTTTTCACCCTATCTCAGAGATTGAAGGGAGAGACTCACAGGTCATAATGAAAGATTAAGGGTGTGTGTGTGTTTGTTTGTTTGTTTGTTTTGTTTTTTAGTTTGTCTCTGGGTTTTTATTTGATTTTTGGAAAAGTGAAGGCCCTGTGAGGCTCAAAGGTTTGCGTATTCTCACCAACAGAACTACCCTTTATGGAGCATTGTGACATCAGGACACTCTGCGGGGGGCAGGGCCATGTCATGAAAGGGCATGGCAAACGAGCTGTCATGCCTCCTTTCTGATATAACCCCACACTTGTGGAGCATCATGACATCACAGCACTGCATAAGGGTGGGACCACATGGGAAAAAAGGGCAGGAAAATCTCCTACCCCTCTTTTGATGTGGCCACCCAGCTACCCTGGAAGTCCCGATTCTCCACATTAGCCATGGGCCCACCTAGCTAAGCCAGAGAACTGGGGCTTCCCCTTGACTCTGGAGACTTTGACCCTTTTCAAATAGATGTTCCCCCCCCCTCGCCCATGTGTACGGGTGGAAGGGGCATCCATTTGAATGCCGTGGCAGGTGCGGGGGGATGGGTGGGCGTCCATCGGAATGCCTCAACTGGTGTGTGTGTGTGTGTGTGTGTGCGTGCTTCTGCGTAACATCCACCTCCACCCATTGCCCAAGCACGGAGCAACAGGTCCCAATGCTGGATGCTCCGTGCGTAGAGATGGGGGGGTGTCTATGGGAATGCACCCTCACGCACCGCCCACCCATCGTGCCGCCCAGCCATCCCCCCACGCACCCATGCCCATTAGAAAAGAGCCTTTGGGTCTAAAATTAGAGAATCTGGGCAAAATCTGGATGGGTGGCAACCCTGGAATTTGGTCCATTGAAGGATCTCATTCAAACTACTTTGTCTCCATCTCTTGTATTTGGGGCCAACACAGCAATCACACTCTCTCTACACTACCATGAAAAAGTGAAAACACTTGCAAGCATCTATAAAGGTAGCAACTGTAGTTTTCTCATTCCACCCTATTGTAGGATTTACTGTATGGTTTTATGGACTTCGTTACTGTGCCTCTGGGTGTTAACGGAAATGATGGTGGAGTGCTGCCTTCACCACCCAACCCAGGTAGGGAACCCACCAGCAATATGCCCCCAACTGGGTGCGGCCAGCATACAAATGTGCTGGCGACCAGGCTGCTGGGGACAGCAAGGAGCCGCACAAATGTACAGCCATCCTGCCCCGCCCCCACACTTCACCCAAATTATACAAATGATGAGGGCAATTCCATGCCTCGTGTGCAACCCGCACATGTGCACAAACTGCACACATATCAATTGAGAGCACATTGTGCTGTGCAGAGCCTACACAGGACCCACACGGATCCTACTTGGAATTGCTGCCTGTGTATGCTATTGTGAAAAGTGTTCCATAAAAAAATCAAAAAAGTAGGAGATCACAGAGTTATTTGCCCAATGAACATCTTGAGTCTTTTCCAGTGGATCCAAGTGAGATGAACACACTAGGAGACAGAAAGTAACATTTAACCCACATAATTAACTTAGTTTGTAATGGCATTACTCTACAGTTGCTGTAAAATAATTTCTATTATTTCGCAATACATGTAATTCTTGTAAGTCATTAAATTAATTGTTGTCCCTCATGTTATTTCAAAAAGGTGGGTGTGCTTCCCAGCTCTGTCATCTGAGTTATGTAATACTTGGAAACCCAGTAGTTCAGATGGTGTCTTTTATTTGGACAACTTCAGTGGCTGAGGGTACGGTTCACAACACACCGTATATCTTGGGAAAGTTTCAAATGAGTCAGGTAGACAGGGAGGCACCCTACTTGGCAGGCTCTAGGAAGAAGCCACAACTGATGAGCAGGAGAAATTAATTACTCTTATCTCTAGACGAGTGGCATAAACGGAAAAAGAAATAGAGAGGGGTGGAGAGAAACAGCACCCAGCAAAGAAAAAAAAGATGGCTAGGTGGTTTATAGAATCATAGACTTTTAGGGTGGGAAGGAAACACAGGGGCCACCTAGCCCAACCCCCTGCTACACCATCATGGACAGATGCTTGTCCAGACTAGTTTCGAAAATCTCCAAGGAAGGCAATTGCACAACCTCCCCTGGGCAGCATATTCCATTGAACAACAGTTCTCACAGTTAGGAAGTTTTTCCTAATATTTAATTGAAATCGACATTGCTGTAATTTAAGCCCATTTCCTCTTTTTCTTCAGTGACAGTAGTGAGCAAATAGTCACCATCTTCTTTGTGGCATCCTTTTAGGTATTTTTAAATGGCTATCGCAACCCCCGTTTGTCTTCTTTTCTCTAAGCTGAACATACTCATTTCTTTCTTTCCTCATATGACTTGTCCTCCAGCCACTTTGTCACCTTCATTGCTCTCCTCTGAATCATCTCAGGTTTGTCTACATCCTTCTTAAAGTGTAGTACCCAAAACTGGACACGATATTCCAGACGGGGTCTCACCAGCACCAAATAACATGTCGCTGCTACCTCGCACCTCTTGGATATGATGCCCTGTTAATGCAACCCAAAATGGCATTTGCTTTTTTTGCAACAGCATCACATTACAGACTCATGTTCATTCTATAACCCAATACAACTCCCAGATCCTTCTTTCTAGTGCTACTAGCTAGCCACTTATCCCCCTCTTTTATATTTGTGCTTCTGGGTTTTCATTCCTAAGTGCATACTCTGCATTTACCCCCCACGAGCCTCCATCTTGGCATGCCGACCTGACCATAGGGATGCAGGGCCGGTTAAGATGGTCCACCCCCGGAAACGTATGGAGCTGGAGGGGTTATGGAATACTCTGGGGGAGATACCTGCTGACATTGATGGTGGCTCCATCTATGACCTCGTGGCCTTTTGGAACATCTGGTTAGCTGAGACCATTGATCAGGTGGCTCCCAAGCTTCTGCTTCTGCTCCTGGCATTCCATCACCGCAGGTCCCCATAGTTTATGAAGGACCTGGTGTGGCTGAAGTGCGAAGGGAGGCAGTTGGAGCAACAGTGGCACCAAATCCGCTCCTAAGATGATCAATTGAGGCATAGAGCATTTTTGAGGACCTATGCCATAAAACGGTTCTTTGCTTCCCTCATAGCATCCTCTCAGTTGTGTACAACTGAGCTGTTTCGAGTGGTGAGAGGCTTGGTTGGTCCTGTCTAAGGCCCGCTGTGACATGTTTTTAGCATACTTTGTGGATAAAATCGCTCACATTGAGCATGGCTTCGAGGACGCGACTTTAGATGCAGTTGTAGAGCCAGAGGTTAGGAATGCCCTGTTTAGTCAGGATTTGTGGGATGAATTTCAGTTGGTGACACCTGCCGATGCAGTCGATGTCCTGGGGTCTGTTCAGGCCTTGACTTGTGAATTTGATCTGTGCCCATCCTGGTTGGTTAAGACCTCCAGGAAAACATTGGGGCCGGTGCTGGACACCTCCCTTCGGGAGGGAAGGGTACCGGACTGCCTCAAAGAGACTGTGGTTTGACCCCTCCTTAAGAAATCTTCTCTTGATGTGGATACACCAGTGAGCTACCATCCTGTCTCTAACCGTCCCTTTTTAGGGAAGGTTATTGAATGGGTAGTGGCCCGGAAGCTGCAGGTGCAGCCATATAGCGATGACCACACATAGCTCCACAAAGATGGAGGTTCACATGGCCATTCACTGTCTCTCCAGCCATGGTCTGAGGATGTCAGCTATCCAGAATAGCAGGCGGAGGGAAATGTGGAAGTGGAGCTGCCACTTCACATCCCCCCCACATGGCCAGGACCTTGGACCAAGGTTACCTGCCTATGTGCATCACCAGGTGATTGCCCTCAAGAGCAGCAATGATGTGCTGGGAGCAAAGAGCATCAGCCCTCTGCAGCTCTGGATGCATCCCCTCCATTCCTGCTGCTGACTACTTGGGTAATTTGAATTGTAAAAATTATTAAGTTTTATATTGTTTAAATAGTGTTCAATTTATTTCATGGTTAATTACATGACAAGAAGTAACATGTGACATCAAGAAATTTTGGCCTGGGAAATGTTTTGTACTAAATGACATGCTCTTGTTTTGTATCTGTTTGTTTTAAATTGTCAAGTCTTAGACTAGTGCAAATAAACTTGTTTTGATTTGACTTTGACTCCCCCTGTGGTGGCCCGCCACATCCTGATGTGGACTACTGCCCGGCCCCATGCCATGCAGTTGGCCAGCAGTTGCCCACATCTCAGCAACCTGCCCTGATGCCAGCACAGGTTCTGTGGGCAGCAAGTGAGTTGCCCATGCCTTCTCAGGCAGACAGTCTGTATCACCGGGACCTTGTGGAGGCATGCCTTGGTGATGTTGATCATGGTGTTCATGTGTCTGAGGAGCTCCTCACAGTCTCAAGATCAAATTGCCAAGGTGTCTTTGGAGATCTCTTGGTGGCTTTATGTGCTGCATGAGGGCAGCGATCAGCCATCACCTGCCTGCCTGGGGGTCTGGAAATTGGCTGCAAGGATCCCTACACAGGTGGCAGCGTGATTCCCTCCCCTACCGCAGGGGCCCCCACCCTTTGACAGCCCTGTGCTTTATGCTCAGGTGCAGCTTGTGGAGAACAGTGGGCAGGAAACATCATTATCATTTGTTTATTACAGTTTTCGCCATTTCAGTAAATACCATATACACCAAATTTAAATTTAAAGCTAAATTAAAACAAAGGTAAGAAAACATTTCAATTAATCAGCATTGAACAAATTCCTCTTCCTAGCAGCCAGCAGGAAGAAGAGAGCAACTGCCTTCATGGTTTCTAAATCTGTGGTTGTAAATAATTAGATATTTTTTTCTTGCTCAGTAAAGGGAGCTCCAGCTTGCAACAGAGGAATGAGCCAAGTTAGGCGCAACTCCTCATAATAAGGGTATATAAATAAAACATGTGAGAGAGATTCCACCTCAGTTAAATAACAAGTACACAATCTGTCACCGTAATTAATACCCTTGGTTCTACCCAAAGTAACAGCAGACTTTAAAAGTTCAAAACGGGCCAGAGTCATTGATCTACGAAGGTGGTAATCACTAAAATTAACTAGATACAGTTCGAGAAGAATCTGAGTTTTGAACACTGAATACCATGGAGCAACTTTGGCAGCATTAACTTTGGCCAATATCTCCTGGAGTGAAACATGAGGAAGGCCCACAGTTGCAGCTGTGGATGTCGCGGCCACGGAGGCTGCCACCATGTACTTCCCCTGCCACAGACCATGGGGGAAGGAGAAGCACACTGGGTTGGCCTTTGCAAGTGACACATCCTTGGCACAAGTGCTGGGAAACCTGGGTTCCCCAGTGGTTCCAGCTAGGGGTGAAACAGCAAGTTACAGCAACAGCTTTTTTTGTCGGTAATGGCCAATCTGATACCAATTAATGACTTGGCAAACCCCCATTGAAGCAGCAGTACTTGCTGATATTTACTGCCATTATCCAATCAAGCATATTGCCCTTTTCGGCCTTTTTGAAAGTGCCGGAGACTCTCGAGGACTTCTGTGAACGACCGTAAACTTGTGTTAACTACCGTTAAATTTCAGAAACTGTCATAAAGTTCTGCGAACTGCTGTAAACATCCATGAACTGCTGTAAACTTTATGGGGGAACTGTTGCAAATTCTCATAAATGTCACTAAAACTGCCATAACTGTCGCAAATTACCGTGAACTGTCATAAATGGCTCAAAGTGCTGTCAACTGCCACAACTTCCATAAACTGCCGTAAACTGTTGCAAATTTCCAAAAATTGTCGTAAATTGCCATGAAATATCATAAATTGCCATTGGTTGCCATCGGACTGGTGGCAGACAAGCTGAAAAAGCAGCAGCACAAAGCAGAATGGCAAACAATTCTGCTGCTTCAGGTCTACTCCCAGCCAGTTCTTGTGACTTCCAAAGGCCACTTGCCCCACACACTGTGCCTATGCATGGCAGCCCTGTGCACTGGTATAGCTGGCTGCCACCATTCATACAGGCAAGGACTCCATCACCGCCCATTGCCACAGAGCTATTTGGTTTGCTCTGCTTGGAACACTCTGGATATCCCAACAGAGCTCTATGCGTGGCCATGTGTGGGTATTTCATGCCTTATGGGAGCAAGCATCTGGCTGCTCCACCTTCAGATGGGCAGCAGGCTCCTTAGCTCCTGTGTGGCCATGCGGGGTAGCATCTCATCTAAAACACCCGATGATAACCAAGACCAGGTAGGCAAGCATCATGTGGAGGAGAAGAAAGTGAGAGGAACAGTGACACATACAAAGCTTAAAGAAAAATGAAGATTCCTGAACTTATTGTCCTAGCCTTATTAATTGTAAGCTACCCAGAGCCAATTTGATGGCATAAGGGTGGCATAAAAGTTTAAATCAATCAATCAATACATAAATAAATATTCATCAAGTATGAAAATGGATCAAGGAAAAACTGGGCATTCAGAGAAAAGCCAGAAGGAACTGAGACAAGTGCAAAAAAGAAAGCAACAGAAACAGAAACTTTGGACAAAGAAACTAAGCCCAGAGTTTTCAGTGACATAAAAACAACGAAGGTTAGAAAAAATATCTTGTTTATGGCTGACAGGAGACAAGATCTTGTCTGTGTGATATAGCACTGAGTGCCCCATGGCAGGCCTACAGACAGTATGCCAAACAAATTTCTTTCTTCTGCACTTTGCAGAATGTTTGCTGTGGCATGTTGTCAAAGGTTCTGGCCTCTCCCAAGCTAATCTGAACCCTGTGCTAACCCCTGCAGTTCATGGTGGATGGCTAAAAAGCAGAATATCTGCAAGCAAAGAGAGAGACATAAATGAAAGGGCTGGGGCAGAGCGGGAACATCTGAGGATTTCTGTACTGGCAGCCTTGAAAATCAAAGGGTAATAAACAAGATGATAGTCCACACTAGGTGGGTGCCCAGTCCACCTGCCCATTTATTAGGTGTTCGCCCCCACTGGCCACATTACCACCACCCGCCGAACCTGCAGCCCCCGCTCACAGTGGGGTCTCAGAGAATGTGGTTGTGGTACCCACCGTGCGAGCGACTGTGGGCTAACATATGCAACTTCTCTAATGTATAAAGCTTTTATCCGTCAATGCTTATTTCCCATGCAACATACTATAAATGGTCTACATCCTTTAGATATAGCATATGCTCTTTCTGTAATGTGTACTGCATGCTTTTGTCTGTGAATTCCAATTTCCAATACAGCATAGCGTAAAATGGTCAACATCCTTTGCATGAGTGAAACCTCAGAAAGTAGGTTATCTTCTCATCTCTATAAGTACACTGAACAGTGCCTTACTGTAGTATAACTTACTCTCTAATAAGTGATAAATGAAATCACTGTAAACCATCTTTCTTTGCTTATATATGAAGTTTTTGAATGTAAAAAGGACACACAACACCAAGGTATATAGTGAACTGCTTTGTTGCATTCTAGTTTTAAAGGCTTTTAATATCTCCATCAGAGGAAGGCCAACTCCTCGCCCCCCCAAAAAACAAAACAAACCCCAACACAACAGTACTAGGAACCTAATTTACTTAGGGGGAAAAACAGTACTATGTGGGGGGGAAATTCCTTCCTGACCTGGTGTACAGCAGTCAGATATGAAATCCTTGAAGAAGAGCCTGTATAAGATTCTATTTTACTAAATGCCAAATGAAAACTCTCTCTGGAAAAGCAAAGCATAAGAGTTAGAACACATAAACTTGTACTTAAATTTTAACAAAAAGAAACCTTTCTACTTTCAAAATTTAATTTGTATATAACATTATATGGAAACTATATAAAATGATTGATTACATTCAGTAAACTTTATAGAACTGTTTAAACTTTATATAGAAAATAAATGTAAATAACTACAACATAGACCTTAACTTAGATAATGTGAATTATTTAAAAAGTACAACTTTATCTGACAAGTAAGGAATAACCTTCCAAACTGGAAATAAGCTATTCAAAAACAGATAACAGATCAATCTATTAATTGTTAAATTAATCTTTATCAGAAATCCCTACCATTAACTCCTTACTACCATGAAAATGTTATTGTTCTAATTTTGGAGAGTATTTCTTATCCACCCTGTAATCGTTATTTAAAAGGTTTCATTGCTTTACTAATCTGTCATCTGAACATGCCTAATATCAGCAATTAATAACATAGAATATATGTTATATTATATAATATTTGTTAGTAATTGCTGATATTAGACATGTGCAGATGAATATATTTCTCAATAATATTTCTCAATAATATATATTTCTCAATAAAATATATTTCTCAATAATATTCCTCTTATCGCTCAAATCCACTATCTCCCTCGCTAGACAGCAGTATTATGCCTCCCGCATTGAGTCCTGCTCTTGAGACCCTTGCCACCTCTTTTCCACCTTTTTTCTCAAGCCCCCCTGTCCTCCTCCTCCCTCTTCTCTCTCCACTCAGGATCTTGCTCTCTTTTTCACCTCTAAGACTGACAAGATCCGCCTGGATATTGCTTCCAAGTCCTCTTCCCCTGCTACTCCCCCCTCCCTTCTCCCCCACCTCTCTCCTGTCCTCCTTCCCTCCCGCCTCCCTTGAGGAAATCTCCTCCCTATTCTCCTCCTCCAACCCCACTTGCCCCCTGGACCCCATTCTTTCCCGCCTCCTGACCTCCTGCACATCATCAACCTTTCCCTCTCTACTGGCTCCATCCCCTCTGCCTTTAAACAAGCCACTGTCTCCCTCATCCTCAAAAAGTCCACTCTGGATCCCTCTGAATCCTCTAATTACCATCCTGTCTCGCTCCTCCCTTTTGCTTCCAAGATCCTTGAACGGGTTGTCTACTCCCATTGCCTAGACCTCCTCTCTGCCAACTCCTCCCTTGGCCCCCTCCAATCTGGCTTCAGTTCCCTTCACTCCACTGAAACCACTCTCCTTGACTGGTTCTCCTCCTACCTCTCTGACCGCTCCTTCAATTTATCTCTTCCTAACTCCTCCCCCTCCTCCTCCCTACCCCTCTCGGTTGGGTTTCCCCAAGGCTCTGTCCTTGGCCCACTCCTCTTCTCTATCTACACTCAATCCCTAGGCATGCCTCCCATGGCTTCCAATACCACCTATATGCTGACGACACTCAACTCTATCTCTCCACTCCTTCCCTCTCCCCCTCTATTCAAGCTTGTATCACCAACTGTCTCTCTGATATCTTCGCCTGGATGTCTCAACACCAACTCAAACTGAACATGGCAAAAACTGAACTCCTGATCTTCCCTCCAGTCCCAGTCCTTCCTCTCCCTCTTCCCTGTCAATTGCCATTGACGGGAACTCCATCCTCCCTGTTCCCCAAGCTCGCAGCTTAGGCTCATCTTCAACTCGCACCTCACCTTCAAACCCTACATTGACTCCATTGCCAAGTCCTGCCACTTCTCCCTCCACAACATTGCCAAGATCTACCCTTTTCTGTCTGTTTCCTCTGCCAAAACTCTCATCCACGCCCTAGTCATCTCATGCCTTGACTATTGTAACCTCCTCCTCACTGACCATCCCCGCTCCCACCTTCCTTCCCTTATCTCTGTTCAAAACTCTGCTTTCAGGATCATCCACCTAGTCTGTTGCTCTGACCATGTGAAACCTCTCCTCTCCTCTCTCCGCTGGCTCCCTCTTCCCGAGCGTATTCGGCACAAGCTCCTCGTTTTCACCTACAAAGCCCTTCACAACCTCACTCCCCCCTACCTCTCTGCCCTGATCTCCCTCTGAACCCCTACTCAAGCACTCTGCTCCTCCTCCATCCTCTCCCTCACCCTCCTACGCCTCCCCTGCTCCATCAATTACCTTCGTCCCTTCTCTCTTGCTGCCCCGCACACCTGGAACTCCCTCCCTGCCCTTGTCTGCCTTGCCCCCACCCTCCACGCCTTCAAATCCCTCCTCAAAACCCACCTCTTCCACTCCGCACTTCCGAACTCCTGCTAAGCATCCCCACCAAGAATTATCCCCCACCTGTTATCTGCAAACTCCCAATTTACTGTAACCAAGCCAAGAACGT
>QEPC01010849.1:440325-461866 GCA_003113815.1 Sphenodon punctatus | reverse complement strand
CCCCCCCCTTTGGGGAATCTCCCTTCCCCAAAACCCCCAGCACTCTCCTTCCCGTCCCTTTTCCCCCCATTCCCTGTGTTGCACCCCTCCCCTGTTACCGCCTCCCTTGCACCTTGATCACCCTGCCCTCCACGCGTCCTGCACCTTGGTTGGGAGCCCCCTGCCTTGTTCAGAGTGCCTGTGTGCAAGGCTGACTCTCCCACTCTCCTCCTCTACTCTGGTTGGCAATACCTCTCTCCCCCCCTATGATGACACGGGCTGCCTCGTAGACTTCGAGGAAAGCCCACCTTATAACCTGAGGGGACTACCGGGAGCCTATCGTACCTCTGGGAGAGAGATTGCCGGTCCTCGCTGTTCCCCGGTCAGGGGGTCGTTTCCCCCTTGTTATTTTCCCCCTCTTCCCCCTTTTCCCTTCCGTGGTCCCTACGGACCCTCATCTCCCTCCTACCCTTACAATGAGTAGATAGTGAACAGTTATTTACTCTCTCAGATAGTACTAGAACTAGGGGGTACTCCATGAAACTAGCTGCTGGCAGATTTAAAACAAATAAAAGGAAGTACTGTTCCACTCGATGCATAATTAACTTATGGAATTTGTTGACAGAGGACATTGTCACGGCCAGTAGTATAGCTGGGTTTTAAAAAGGACTGGATAAGTTCTTAGAGAGTAGGTCCATTAATGGCTATTAACCAAGTAGTTTATGGGATGAACTTCTTACTGTCGGGAGTTGGGAGTGAACAATGGGGAATGGATTGCCCATTGTGACTGTTAGTTCTTCTCCCATGTGATTGAGATTGGTCACTGTTGGAGGACAGGATGCTGGGTTTGATGGGCCATTGGTCTGACTCAGTACGGCACGAGTCCCGACTTATGTTCTAATGTCTGTTACGCTCCCCCTTCCCCCGGTTGTGCAGACCGAGGGATAGCTTTCCCGGTGGTAGGCACGTTTGTTACATGCTGCTCACTGACCCAGAGAGTTGTGGCTGTGATTTTCCACCCTGGACCAGGCCAGGGAGCTGCCTCACCACCTGCACATTTTTTTTTAATCTATGTGTTTACAACTACCTATTATTTCTTTGTCTCTTAAGCCAATATAAATATTTTACAGCTTTGTTTTTAAATGTCTGTCATCTCTCTCTCTCTTCTTATATTTTAATTTTATATTTTTCATTTGTATGGGTCAATGTCTTTCTCTGTCATATGATGNGCCCAAGAGTTCAATAAATTAACTCAAAACTAAAAGCTTTTGTGTGTGTTCATGCAAACACTCTACCTCTGAGTATTTTCCAGGTTGCTGTAGGGTAATTAACACTTCATTATCATTGGAGTTACATAACTCCACTACAAATTATTAACTGCAGAGTTGTTGTGAGAAAAGAGGCCTACTCTGGAGGTCTGCATTGACTCCACATTCCAGTCATTTAGTACAATCAAAGGACTATCCCATAAAGCCCCATTGGCAGATAAGAGAAGCCCATACCATCCTAAGAAAGCTAACTAGACTGTATACACTCTACCTTTTGTGTATCTACTCTACTGAGCAGTAAATAACTACTTAGTTAACTACTTTGCAGTAAGGTGTTCATACCTAAGCACTTATACAGTATCAGACAAAATAAGAAACAAAGTAGGCAATGCAGTATCTTTTATTGAATGAAGCTTTCAAACTTCACATAACTCTTTTCCATGCAGGAATGAAAAGGTTAGAGTCAACCTGAGCCAAATACAAATACTGTAATCAATTACTATTGTGGTTCTCAACCGGTGGGTCAGGACCCACTGGTGAGTTCCAGGAGGGACTTAGGTGGGTCATGGGTAGGTCTTGGGACATATCCTCCTGCAGCTTGTTCTGTCCACCTCTGCTGCTGAGGGTCACGGATAGGGACAGAGAGAGGAAGAGTGTGGCTTTCCACAGGGCAACTGTCTCTTGGGCTCTCACCTCATGCTGCATCTGGCTGCTTCATGCCAGCTCTCTGCCACAGCCATTGCCAGGATCATCTCCCTTCTCCTATTGTTGCTGCCACAGCTACTGAGATCAGGCCCCTCATCTCCACTATTGTTGCCCAATCACTCCTGGTCTTGGATTTTTAAAGGTGAGTCCTGGATTTTTTAAAACAAAGCTTTGGTCAAACTCACCCACAAAATGTTTGAGAACCACTGAATTAGCACATTAAACAGCTGTAAAACAATCAAGGATAAACAGACAGAGAGTTAGAGTAGTGGTTTCCAAAATTTTGACTATGGGTGCTTTTACATGTGATGGGTACTGACACGGACTGCTCCTGGCTATGGCGGGAACCATCACTGCAGGCTAGTCTTGGCCTGGTCACCAAAAAAGAGTGACGGTGACCCAGGCTGGGAAAGGGACAGGAAGATGCATGGATGTGTGTTTGCACATCACCACCCCACTCTGCATGCAGCACCCCTCCCCCCTGGCTGATGGGTGGCCATGGCAGCCATTGATAGCCACCATTGTGCCTGGGTTCCACCGCCATTCTGGACTGTGGTGAGTAAAGCGGGCTATTAGACATGATAACCCACTTTACTCCAGGTCTACCAGCTGACTCCTGACTGAGGTGGAGTTTAGCATGGGCTATCACTTGGGGATTTTCCTGAGTGACAGCCCGGGCTAAACTCCATCACGGTTGGGAGCCAGATCATGATAAGTTAACACCTGGTGGCTGTTTTCTAACGTGATGCTGGCATCCAGATTAATTCACACTAAAGCAGATTAATCGCTACGAAGTTATGTCGCATATGAAAACACCCTATGTGATCCCATTTTGAGACTTAAATATAATTTTGTGACTCCAGCCATCAAGAAAGACATTCAATGTATATCCAATATCATTGCAATTGTGATGCATCCCCTCCCCGCTCCCCCCCTCTCCGATCCACTGATGGTCCTGATCCATAGTCTGGGAACCTCTGGGTTAGAGGTGGCTGTAGTGTGTCACAATAGTCGAAGTCTTGGTTTAGTCCACTCTTCTTGGTAGCAAAGAGAATTATGAATTTTAGTTTCAAGGTTCATCTGTTCAAGGTGTTGTAGGAGTTCCTTTTCAGGACAAGAACGAAAGAGATCAGAAATGCAGTGGCTGCCCTGAGAGAAGTATTCACCCAAAGTTTCCTTCAGTTGTAAAATGGAAAAAAACTATACCAAAATTGGTTTATTGTCATTATTAACAACAATTTATATTGTCCAAGCACTTACGAGCCCTGCGGTCTGCCGGGGGCGCCTTCCTGGAGGTCCCTCGTGTTAAACGGGGGGCCACGATGGAGAGGGCATTCTTGGTGGCCAGGCCGCGGCTTTGGAACTCCCTCCCAGAGGAAGCTCACCTGGCCCCAGGTCTGATGACTTTTCGTCGAGCCTGTAAGACCTGGCTGTTCGCCCAGGCCTTCGGAGGGGAGGGTGGGAGGGTAGGGTAGGGAGGGGGAATGTTTGGGGGGGTAGTTTTAAATTATTTATATTGTAGTTTTATGTATTTTATTATTGTTTTAGTTGTTGTGAGCTGCCCCGAGATGCCGTAGGCATGAGGGAGCGGTCAATAAATGTAAATAAATACATAAATAAATAAATATAAATAAGTTAGGGATTAGGGCTTATTGTGGTAGGCGCTGTACAGACAAATCACAAAGAAGACAGCCAAGGGTCCAAGGAGTTCACAATCTACATGCCAGATGCAGACAAAATGGGGCGGGGTGGGAAGATGAAGAAACAAGGTGAATAGAGTTTAGCAGAAAGACCTAAGCCACATCACCACTTGTTCAAGCAACAACAGACAAGATTGATTTGTTGGCATCATGGCAAGAGGTAGGCTTTAAGGAGTGGCTTACAAGAGGATAATGTGGTAGCTTAATTAATTTGAATGGGGAGTTTTTTTCCAGGCATGGGGATTGCCAGGGTTTTTATATATCCCCTACCAAATGGATATATAATCTTTGTGTGAAGAAAGAGTCACACAGGAGACTAGGCGAAATGACCACTCTTAATTTCAATAAAATTATAATTGCCACAGGGTAAAATAAAAATGGTTCAGCTGAGTAGCCCAGGATTGGCTAAGCATCATGAACAGAGAGAGTATGATTGTTGTGTTGGTTCTAAATGTAAGAAATGGAGACAATGTTCAAATGCTATCTTTTATTGGACCAACTCCAGTTGGTGGAGGCTTGCAAGCTTTTGGACCTCACAGGGTCCTTCGTCAGGCAGGTCAGGAGTCAGAATACACTTCCTCTATAGCCAGAGGCGAAGATAAAATGTAGGGCCCTTAGTGGCCTCACTCCCTGAGAAGCACACTCCATGGGGCCCTAGAATCGGTCGTGTTTGGGGTCTCACTGGGAAGGAGTGGGAAGCTTGCACTCTGCCCTGGTGAAAATGGGAGCCAAAATGTGGAGCCCCTGGAAGTAGACAAAATAGCGGGACCGAGGGCAGTCACCCCGGGTCGCCCTGTGGTACAGCCAGCCCTGGCCCTCAGTGTCCAATGCAGCCCCTCCACATGGTTGGTACTTAAGCATGGTTGGACCATTCATAAGTATGCCCCAGGTATAGGGGTGCATTATTCCACACACACCCGTTACAGGCAGCAGCCCACAGACCACAGTTATGCTACCGATGCCTCACCCTGAATGAGGATTTGGCACCCATTTTAGTTCCAAATGAGGGAGGCCAAGGCCAGCCAGGAGACTTAGAGGGCTGCTGTTTAGGAAGACGTCGCCCTTAGTGGAGCCTATAATCAGGACATGAGCTCAGGCCTATCCCAGACTTATCACACTACTGGTTATTTATTTTTAATTTTCTGTTTAGTAACTGTAAAATCTAAAATCCATCTGGACGAGCTGCAGTCTTTTATGGATGATTTATTGGTATGTCAACAATTTTCTACTTGTCAGTAAACAGTTACCGGCTTGCAGTGAAGCTTTCTCAGCTGCAATGTATGTATCATGTCATGGTTCAGCAGCTAACTCATTCATGCTTCAAACTCCTAGCTCACCAAACCTTCAGGCTACACTGATAGCATTTCAGCAGTAACACACACTGCTATAAAAGTAGATTTCACTGCACTATTTAGGAACTTTTCATACTAGCTATAAAAGGCCCTTTACACTTCATGTTTTGGGAGAACAGTATGCTGTTAGGAAACAATTCAGGGTCCTCTTCATGAACTAGATGCTACTAATTTCCACTGAGCAATGATACTTTAAATTAAAGCATAATATTAACAACAAATCCCCACGATAGGCAATTAGACTAAAGTAATATGTTGTCCATCTCCATTAAAACATAACCAGTGATAGATATAGGTGCATATTCGTCAAGTTAATGACATTCTTCCAATACAATACGCAATTAGTCTTAGCCTGAATTAATTACCAAATGACATGGCCACGCTGCTCAGACAATACTGTGCATAACAGCAGGAAGTCAGTCTGACCTTAATTATTACCTCTGACTATTCCCTGAGTTGTGACTAAGTACTACCTTTTAAAATATAATTATTGCAGTACCAGAACTGCAGAGGTCATTGCTTTATAATTGCTCAATTGTTTATGCCCATTAAACCACAACAGCGAGAGGTTCATCACGCATACATGCACAAGTTTGGAAGCTGCAGAAGAATAGTGAGGAACTGCTCTGCGTCCCCAGAAGAAGCTGGGAAGAAAACACTATGTTTAAACAGCAATTCAATTCCAGTCCAGGTCAGTGATCTGTGGTGCAACAAGATGGTGGTCTCTCTACAGATTCCATCAAAGAACACCATAAAAGACATGGCTATCCTATTAGGGAAGCAGGAGTCTCATTTGGAATACAGCATAACGTTACTATAATGGGTGTTTTTAGATGGACAGTTCACCCCAGTGCTGGCCGCGCTAACCCATCTCATCCCCTGTTGGCCCATCCATCTAAAAGCACCCCACCATAAGCTGAATGGGAGCAGGCGGTGTCTGCTCTGGGGAAGCCCCGCCAACCTGCACTCGAAACATTTCAGAGTGCCACCGGCAGAATGGGCCGGTCAAACCCGGAGCACCGGCTCGAAGCAAAGCAGCTGACTATCCAATACGCCGCAGACCCACACTGCTGCTCTACTTCCAGCAGACCATTGCCCCAGGAAACACCATAGAGTTGAAGATGCTCTAGTTTCTAACTCTAGGGTGTGCTGGGGGCACCATCAGACAGACTGTGGGCCAGGGAACCTGACAGGTCTGTCTGATCCTGACCCAGGAGGGACTGGGAGCAGGCAGGCATGGGGGTGCACCCCTGGGGTGGGTAGCCTCGCATTCATCTGAAAACATCCAATGAATCACCGTTGGAAATCAGGGCATCTGTCAGGGATTCACTACATTTTCCCTATTTCTGCCACTGGGGGAAATGCAGTGAACACTGGTCCCTGTTTATTATATTGAGGGTGTTCTGTTATACATAGGGTTGTGTGTTCAGATTCTGAGGAAAACCAAATACAGCCTATGAGAGGCACCTGGCCTGAGGCGGGACTGTGCCCAGTCAGAGGGGCATAAGCAGAGAAGCAATACGCTTCAAGGTCTGAAGTCTGTATATTGTACAGTATAATAAGGACTGTATATCTGATGCGGACATTATAAATAGGAACTATATGGTGGAGGACTGTATGATACTGTATATAGATAAAGTCTTGAACTCCCTACATGAACGTGGATTTGAGGACAGTATCCTGCAAAGACTCAACCCCAAGAACCTCAACCCTGTTACATAACAAAAAAAAGACTGTGGCCACTTTTAGACATGCACGGGGCACTTGTGGCATGAAATCCCGTGGCGTGTAAAAATCCCGTGGGCAGGGTTTAGACAAGACTTCTTGTGTATTATAGCTGCTCATGCATTCTTTTAAAACCGCAGACTAAATACCTTGATTGAGATATTGAGGTATTTAGTCTGCGATTTTAAATGAATGAGCAAGTGACTATAATGCGGGAGAAGTCTCGTCAAAACCCTGCCAGCAGGATTTTTACACGCCACATGATTTCCCACCTCGAGTGCCCCACGTACATCTAAAAGCGGTTTATATTCAGTGTCTCAAACCAGAATCGAAATACTCTGCCATGGTATTCTAATTCCAGACTTATCAGCTTTGGTATACCAATTTTATTCATGTATAACAACGGCAGTTTATCCCGTATGCAAAGCTAATATTAGCAATTGGCAAAGAAGGCATCATCTGTCAACAGCTGGCCTCCTTCACCATCCCAGAAAATATCACATGGATTTGATTTCTAACATATCTCCGCAAAGTCGTCATCAGACAGGTTAGGTCACTCAAGTGAGATTATGTCATCCTCCTCTGCTGACTTCATGGTAGAGACTCTGACATCCTCATCAGGCTCTTCCAGAATGTCCACTCCCAGTCTACAGAGACAGACTTCATCCTCAGTAGGACAAAAGTCAATACTACAAATCTTGGAGAGCAGATAACCATGTGATCAGAATCATCCTGTTGCCAAAAAAATCACCAGGACAATTGACATGATCATCCTTGATGACCAGCCTTTCTCCATGTTGGAAGATGTAGGTTTCAGACACCTGTTTCAGTGCTTGGAACCTTGTTATAATATCCCCTCACAAACCACCCTTAGCAATTCTGTGGTGCCACAGATGTTCAATGTGGTAAGAGGGGAGTAAAAGTTGGGTCTGGAACCCTATGATGCGGTTGATCTTATCATGGGTTCCAGTGTCATTGTTGACATGTCCCTAAACCTATCCCCTACCCCTACTATCCTAAACACTCTACCTAGGTAACTCCAAAAACATCTTGCTATTCCTCATCACCTACATTAGAAGAGTACCAGGGCTGTCTTCAAGTTCATGGTGAGGCCAGCTGTGAAGTAGTTTCCTTTTCTCTGTCTCTCCCTGTGTCCAGTGAGATACCCTTTCTCCTTTTGTGCTGTGTTACATTGCCTGCTGCTGCCACTGCTGCTGTGGCTCCAGACTGGGATCTGGATTGGGTGCTGCTTTCCATTCATTGGTGATGGGGCTCGGAGGCCAGTTGTAGAATAGTTCTCTTGTGTTTGTCTCGCCCTGTGTCCAATGGGACACCTTCTCCATGTTGCTCAGTGTTATCCCACCTTTTGCTGCTGCTGCAGCTGCTCGTAATGAAGTGACATCTGAGTGAGGTCTGGTTTGGGAGACTGCATTCATTCAACTGATGATTTGGAAGGCCACTTGTGGATTTCTCTTTCTCTGCCTCTCTTTGGAGGTCGATGTTACCCCGCCCCCTTACTGATTTTGATAATTCCCATCCGAACATTGTGGACTGATTTGGAAACTGCCTATGCTCAATTGGCGATGTTTCCACTTGTGGCGTTCTCTTCTCTCTGTCTTGTCTAGTAGGGCACCTTCTCTCTGTCTATGTTACACTAACCACTTGCTGATGAGAGCCCCAGTTGGAGGCTGCTTTTGGAGGGCTTATATTGCTGATGATGCCAGTTGGCTCTCCTCTGTGTGTATGGGTGCATGCATGTGTAATAGAACTCACCCCAATGCTCCATTTCGCTCTGGTCCAAGTGCCACCGACAGAACACCTGTGTTACTGACCCCCTAAAATGCATTTAAAATTTGTTTTAGTTAACTCTTTACAGATTGGTAGCAGACTTAAGAGCCTTTTTGAAAACACAGTTTTCTCTTCTCCATGGACCTCTCAAACTGGCATAGCCACACTGCACTCCTGTAAAAAATAAAAATAAAAAGACAAATAAACTCCAATACTAAAATTACAAATATTATACATTTTGCCTGCCTGAACTGTGAGCCTGACTCCCAGGATTGCCATGAGGGCGGCCTTGGAGAAACTAAATGCCAGATCTTTAAATCAGGGTCAGTGTTGCAGGGAGAAGTCTAGCTGGGCTGTGGTCCCTTTACAGGAGGTAGCACCAGCAGCGGGGTGAAGGTGCTACCTGAGACTCAGGCACTAGGGGAGTCATGGACAGCACCTGATGCCTCCCACCTGAGCTTGGGTGTGACTGGGCTATCCCAAGATAAAACCTTGAGCTGAGAGCTCAGGGGTGGGGGGTGTAGGGTTACAAGGAGAGAGAGAGAGAGAGAGAGTGTGAGTGTGAGTGTGAGTGTGAGTGTTTTTTTCCTGGGAGGAAGTTGTTACTAGAGAGAGTTACTTGAGGAGACGGGAGCTTGAGCTGGGCTCTGTCTCCATACAAACCCTGCTTGGAGGGTGTTGCCCAAGGCAGAGGGCTTGGCCAGCTGCAGGAGGGAGTTGTGCCTGTCCCGCAGAGCCAGTGAGTGACCAGACTGACTGGAGGAAGACCAAGGCCATTTTTAAACAGACCACTGGTGGGGTGTGTGTCCGTGTGTGGCTGGTGGAGCACCACTGCAGGGGCCATGCGTGGGGGGAGGGCACCGACGGGTACACTCCCATCTCCACTGACCTCCATGCATAGAGCAACCTGCCTTTTTGCCAATTGCTCCATGAGTAGGGGGTGGGTGGAGATGTGTGGGTCACGGGAGCACCCATCCACACACCTCCACATTTAAACGAGACGCTCCCCCACATGGACACTGGGTGTCCATACATTGGACTGTTGTGTCTTGTTTAAAAATGGCCAGAGAGAGGCTCATCTCTGGCCTGGGGATGGACAGTGCCCAACCAGAGGGACTTACACAGAGAAGCCCACACCTCTAAAGTCTAAACTCTGTTTGCCTGATATGGACTATGTAACTATATAGAACTGGATACGGTGATGGGACACTGTATTTTGTAAATAAAAGATACTTGAAACGAGATTCCCCTGAAGAGTGACTTATTAGGCCACATCCTGCCAGCACTCACCCCAGATACGCTTGCTGTTGCAGTCAGTCCTGACTGCTAGTTTGTACTGTCAAGGGGGAAACACATTGCTCTGGAACAGGTCCTGAGGAAATGATCGTTATAAGTTAAAGCAAGAGTTCACTATAGTGAATGCTTGCTGTACTGAGGTTCCCTAGTTTTTGCAATTTACTCCAGAGGTTTTGTCACTGCACCCCCAATGAGACACAGAGACATTAATTGGATTTCAAAACTGGCCACATTCTTTATTAAACCAACATTTGAATAAGGACGGTGGGTAATTGTACCAGCAATTCGGGTCCAATATGCTAGCTACGTAACTCAACTTGTTAACTCTGGTACTGATCAGGATGTGCCTTCTCGTATCAGTACCATTAACCTCATACCTCCCCGCCACCCCCCGACAGCGCCCTGGCTCTGGCCGAAAGGGGGGACAAGCCCAGCTCTGGGCATGAGTAAGTGTCAGCCGCCGCAGCCGCTGCCTGGCGCGGCGGCCCCCCCGAAGGCTCCAGGAGCCCGCTTCACTCACCCAGAGCACAACGCTGGCTCCGTTACAGGCGCCCCCAGCCGGAGGCACTGAAGGCAAAAGCGGACAGGAAAATGGCTCCCGGACCGGGCGAGATGCCCTGGAGCCCCGCCCCCCGTTGCGGCACTCTGCGCGCCTCCAGGCACGCACGGGGGGGCGGAGTCAGCACTACAAAGGCCGGCACTGCAAGTGTAGCAGTGCCGGTGAACAGAGCTACAACCCTTGAGAGACTGGCCCCCCCCTGAGCTAAGTGGTGAAATTGACTACTGTGTTTGCATTGCTGTTTGTTCCTCCCTTTTCTTGCCCCTGTGTGCTATTGTGTTAGAGCGTGCCTCTGTCTGTCCTAGAATATTTGTGTATGTGTGACCTCCTGTTTTCCCCTGACCCAGAGTACTGAGTGAGCGACTGAGAGCCTGCGGGCTCGCCCGATTGGACCCCCCCCACCCGACCTGGGACCATCCCTTCCTTCTTCCCCTGGAGTGTGTGAACCCGTGAACCCTATCGTAACCCTTGGGACCCCTCCCCTGTGGACCACGCACCTCCCTCACTTCTCCGCCCTACCATTCCCCTGGCAAGCGCGAGTAGTGAGTTTGGACCCCTTTCCCTTCCCCAGCTCTGTGCCCTATGATGATAGGGGTCAACGTTCAGAGTGCGTAAGCACACGAACAGACCCACACACTATCCTGACGGGCCTCCTTTCCCCGCACTTCGCAAACAGAGCTCCCTTGTGTGCAAGAGGGGTGAACGGGTGGTGCTTCTCCCCTTCCTACCCCCCTCCCCCTGACAGTAAGGAGGCAAATGCCCGCAGGGTATGAGGGCAGTGCATGACCTTGCCAATCCTGCTAAGATACAACTCCCAGGGTCATGACCCCCGTGCATGCTGTACCCCGCATTGCACTAGGTATCACCTCCCCATCTCTTAAGGAGATGACACTTACTATCCTATTCTTTTCCTATTTATCCTACCATAGCATACTGGACCCCTGCCACAAAGGGGGAGACGCTCCTGACTCCCCCGACACCCACCGCCTATTCCTACAACAACTTTGTCAAGTGCGCAGCTAAAACCGTCAGGTAAATCTCATTTCCTTCAGGTGACAAATGCACCCCATCGGCTCTGAACAAATTTAAACTCCCATATACTATCTCTGTGTGCCTAATAGCCACACCTCCCAGACCGTGTATCCATTTCACCATTTCCCGATTAACGTTCCTTCGAGTTTTATCAACCTTCCCCAGTTTAATTGCTGCTTCCCACTTTAACCTAGGTAAAAAACTCATCCAAACAAGCTGAACTCCCTGAAACAACTGCCTAATCATCAACAAATCCTTGTTCATCTGAAATATCAAATTAACCCCGTTTCGCTCTATTAGGTAATTTCCCCCAATCTCCAATATGTGTGGTGCTGGTGCATTTTTAAGCCCCTTAATATAGGGAGCAGCTGAGTCCAGCGCATCCCACTCTTGCCCGTCCATCTGATGCATGCCGTGTCACCCAGCCCCAGTTGCAAACCCCAGGAAGACTTCACTGCAGCTCTGCTAGCCCATCGTACCAAACTGTGGCCCATGATCCACACCACTCATTGCGCTGCCCGCTAAGGCATGGATCCTACAAGAAACACAATCATTTAGTCCAGATAAGGTCTTACATATTTTTTATAGGTTCCAGACCTCCACCTACCCACAGCTTTGATTGCCTCTTCAGGCAAGCCAGCTGCGGCCGCTGTTGTGGTCGCCCCAATCCTGAAGGAGTGTGACCCGAATTCCCTGGGTGGCAAACCAACCTGAGCCAGTGCAGCCCGCAAACAGATGCAAACTGGTAACTTGTCAAGTTCCTTCCTTATGCACGAACACCACACCCTGGACCTCCGGACGCAACTACGAATACCGCCGCATCTGCTCAACCGGGCATATGGCCTTTTGACCACATTCATACAGTGTGACCGTTTGTCCCCTTCTCCTCTGGTCGGTCTTAGAACACCGTAGCCACAGCCTCAATCCATCCTTGGTCCATTACAAATCCTCTATTCCCAATGCCTGATGGGTGATGTCCTTACGAGATCCAGACACTACCTCACTAACCCTAAAGCCTCCAAAATAAGTTATCACATAGGCCGTGGCCACGGGGCTGCACACCAACGGGTTCAGAAATAATCTCCGAAACCCGCACCCCCAGTGGCATCTGAATGTACCTGCAACTCCATCTAAAGCAACCACTTCTCTCTCCAAAAACTGACCCCATTGAAACCTTCTAAAAACTGCAACCACATACCTAAATCCTGCTTCATGTCCTTAGTGACTCGAATCCTGTAATGAGGTGGCAGCTCACCCCTCAGTTTTCCGTACAACCTTGATAGAAAGGCTCTCTCTGGCACGATCATGTGACTAGCAAAGTTAAGGCTACCAACCAGCGACAGCAAGGCCTGGACCGTAACCTTATGGGCAACCATGCGCTCCCTCATCTTTACCCTGATGCTTTCCAATTTTTCCCCCAGCAATCTTGACAACATTAATTCTGTATCTAGCTCTATACCCAAATAGGTGAGCCTTGTTGTCGGCCCCTCCATTTTTTCAGGGGCCAAAGGGATCCTCAGTTCCTTTGCTACCTCCTGGAACAGTTGCTAGGCACACTCACCTACCCGGGGACAGCCTAAAATCAAAAAATCGTCCAGGTATTTTGTTGAGTCTCCAGACCGCAGCCTCTGCCTGAAAACCCACTCCATGAGGGAACTGAAGCATTCGAATGCAGAGCAGGATATCGAGCAACCCATTGGCATGGCACGATCGTAATAGTACATACCCTCGAACTGGACACCCAACAAATGGAAGCTATTGGGGTGCACTGGTAGGAAGTGGAATGCCAATTTAACATCACACTTTGCCAACAGAGCACCCTTTCCCATGGCCTTTCCCTTTGCTACCGCTATGTCAAATGATGCATACTTAATCATAGTGAGCTCCTTTGGAATTGCATCATTGACCAAGCCACCCCAGGGCAAAGACAAGTGGTGAATCATTCTGAATTTTCCCATCACTTTCTTTGGTACACTTCCCAATGGGGACAGAACCAAATCATCCATCGGGGAACTTTCAAAGGGGCCTGCCACTCTACCCTCTGCAACCTCCTTCGCGATTTTCATTCTCACCAACTCCTCTCGACCCTCGATGGATTTCAAGTTCCGTACTGCCCTGTGATGGCTAAGTGCCTGGGCCAGCCAGGATAATGAAACCATATCTAAAACCCTGCACCACGTAATCCACCTCAGCCCAATTGGGGTGGCCCTTAAGTGCTCTTTCAAAATGCTCAATTTGAACTGGCATTGGGCCCCTTTCCAGAACGGGCACTGGGGGGTGTTCCCTGTCCTCCTTTTCCTGGTCCTCCTCCCTGTCCATATCGCCCCGGGCCATTCCTCTGCCTAGGCCGAAAGCAGGTGCTTGCCGGGTGTCCACCTCCGCAATTTGAACATCCATGTCGAAACCTGCATGCCGCCCTATTACATCGGCCTGCCTTGTTATACTCCCAGCATGGGCCAGGTCCCCCTTGACCCCATTTCCAATTTTCCACACAAAATGGCTCATTCGCCGGTACGCCCCTCCCCCCATGCACAAGTGGGTGCCCACTATCTGCCCGAGGTGCATTTGTGGCATCTGTCATGCATTTTAGCCACAAGTCTGGTGCATGCACATCCCAGCGCAGCCCTGGGGTATTAGCCTTCCTATGATGAAATGCTTCGTCATAGCAGAGCCACGTCCCTAGCAGACCTGTCCCATATGCCCTCCGGACAATATCTGCATACTTATGCAGCTCGAGTCCCCGGCCTGGGTTCGCCTGCATTATCACCTCCATGTACATCGCGAATGCCAAAGTCCAATTTGCCCAGTTGCGATCCGCCTTTGGGTGTCTGTATTTCTCCCTTTCTTTCCCGTCTTCCTGCTCCACATGGTCCACAATTGGATCACTGAACAGCAAGGCATAAAGATCCACATACTCCCCCTGCCAGACTTTTTCCTTCATTGCCTGCTTCAAATGGGCCCCAAATGGGGCCGCCACATCAGCTATCACCCCCCCTGGAGGGCGGATAACCACTGGCAGGCACCTGATGTCACCTGTGCCGGGTTTGCACCCACAGTCACAGGGGGCGGGCCTACCCCAGTCCGTAGTCCCAAATTGTCCTAGCCTGTCTGGCTTATCTCTGGCTCCTGTTCCCAGGCTAGGGGCCCCCACAGGCATGACCCAAGCCCATGACTCATTCACTCTCATTAGCTGGGGTCTGCCCACCTGGGACCCCTTGGGAAAGGTGGCCACACTCACCTGTCCTCTTCCCGCCCTCCCCACTACTCCCTGCTGAGGGGGGTCAGCTCCCCTTTCCTGGGCAGTTGTTTCTCCTTCCTCCATAGGGGACACCATGTTCCCCCAGGCCCCTAAAGGCTGCCCTATCTCTGCCATTCCCCCATACCCAGCTGGCATAACCCCTTGGATGGTCGACTCACTATGCCTGCTCTCGATCTGACGTTCTCGCCTCCCTTGTTCCACCATCCCATGTTTGACTGACTGCTTCCTTGTATCCCCTTGGAGCTCCCTTGGAGCTCCCTCTCGAGGGCCTGGATCCTCCTGCACATCTCCCGGTCGCTGGGCTCTTCCTGCGAAACTGGCCCCTTGAGCCTTCTGCTTGCAGGTGGTGCTTCTCCTGTGTGGATAGTCTTCTTCAGCTGGGCCACTCCTTTCTTCCTTCCTCTTCCCATCTCTGTGAATCTGATTCCTGCCTCCTCCCGCCGAGTCCGGGCAGAGTTCAGCAGCAAGGAATCCTTGCTGCTGCCTTGCTGCCTCTTCAACCTCGAATGCCGCTTCTCCATGGCTAAAGCGTACCCACCCCTCCTAAAGGGGGCGGGGTCCACTCCTCACTCCTCATGCAGCGCTCCACGCATGCGCCCCCACCCGGGGTGGTTGCCCCCAGCAACCCATTGCTCAGCAGAGGGGCATTCTAACATGTCCTGTTACTGTGGCCACCCCCTCTGTGCCTCCATTTTTAATGGGGCTCAACAAATTCCCCGTCACCACCATTTTGGCAGCAAAGGGGACTTCTTGTCATTTTGAGTCTGAATCACCTCTGTCAAGAACTGGGCCTCAAACTGGCATCCTCCGTGTTTCAGGGCCAGTGTTTGACTCATCAGCACCATCACCACTCCACAGCTCAGCCTGAAACCAGCTGTGGTGAAGCTCTGGGCTAAGCAGCTGATTTAACCCCATGAGTTATAGCGCTTCACCATTTGTTTACCTGGGGCTGTCCCCTTAAGAGTTAACCCAGTACCCAGGGAGATGAGATCACATGACTAGAGAGGATGGGTCATGTGACCTGGGGCTACGTAGAGAGAGGGTTAGCCCAGTCTAGCTCAGAGTAAATTTGGGGTCAGGGTGAGGAGCTCCAACAACGGCTGGAGCTGCCCTGACTAGGGAGGTAGGAGGAAACCCTGACCCCACCTTAGGTACTCAGGAGGGCCCTGAAAGGGTGGTGGTGCCTAAGGGCCTTCTAGAGAGGGAGAGCCAGGCACCTGGTTGCCCCTAGCTGAAGGTGTGGCACCCCTTAGGCCTGAAGGAGCAGTTCAAGGGTAGGAACAGCTGTTAGCCCACCTGAAGCGTGGGGGAAGTACAGCCAAGGGGGCTCAGACAGTATAGACCAGCTGAGACTCAGGGTGGGAAGGTAAGCCAAATGATGAGGCCCGCAAGTTCCACCTACATGCTCTGAGGGATTGACTGAAGGCAGGCCTAAAGCGGGAGAGAGCAATCTCAGGAGGGGACAGGGGACAGTAGCCAGCCAAGTTCCCAGAGATGGGGACCACAGGGAAGACCCAGGGAGAGATAGCAAGCCTGGTGATATAACACAGGACTGGGGTGCACATTCCAACCCCAAAGAAGACAGGCAAGTATCATCTACCACCTAAAGAGCCAGGAGGTGATTACCCAGGGCAGCAGGGTCCAAGAGTCAGGAGACAAGCTGAAATGGGAGTCAGCCAGGATCCCCATAGTGGAGGATTGAAGTGTAGAGAATGCTGAGCTTCAGAGAGGCATCTGAGCCGGTAGCTTGCAGAGGAGTGCTAGGTTGCGGGAGGCAATCGAGCCAGCAACTACACTACAATGCCCACCTCCAGGCCCATTGGAGACTCCAGTGGGACGGGGCAATGCCCTGGTAACATAACGCAGTAAAAGGAGAAAACATCCTGGTGCCAACGTACCACATCCAAGAGTGAAGCCAAGAGGTTGACATACCACCAGAAAGGCATAAGGCATCTGACTTCAACCACCTTCAAGGTTGAAGTCAGAGGCGCAACGTTAGTGACCCCAGTTGGGGAACCCCTGTGGAAAGGGGGGGTCATGGATGGTGTAAGAACTCTATGGGCAGAGACTCATGCTGGGACAATCCCACACCAGGAACTAATTCCCCAGTGATGATAACGTCAATGTTGAGTACCACCTGTGACCAGTACTGGAGGTGCCCCACAGTGAGGCAGTGGAGAAAACGAGTGCTACAATGGAGAGAAGTTCTTCCCCCTACCAGGAGAGAGTAAAAGCTGCCAAGTGGACCCCAAATCTGTAAGTGGTACAGGTCCTGCAAAGACTTGCAGTCAGGCTGAGGGCTGTGATCCTTCATATTATCTCTGTAGGCCTCTGATTCCAGGAGACTGTTACATACATCTACCCCATCAGAACCCCCACAGGGTTACCATTTACCTCTGAGCTTTCACCCAAAACAGGCAGAGCCACATCGGCAGGGACAGGGCAAAGGGGCTTTCGTGCCTTTTTCTGACATAACCCCATCCCTTATGGAGTATTATGACATCACAATACTCAGTGGGAGACAGGGCCACATTAGAAAGAGGTGCAGAAAAGGGGCAGTCACACCTCTTTCAGACCTTGCCCCTTATGGGGCTTTATGACCTCCACTGTAATGCGCTACACGCAGGGCTACCCATGGTGACGGCGTCACCATGATTGCAGTGACCCGTCTTCTGGTAGGACTGGGCAGCTTGCAGCATATTACGCCAGTGCTCCGCTCTCTGCACTGGCTGCTGGTGGTTTTCCAGGCCTGATTCAAGGTGCTGGTTTTGGCCTATAAAGCCCTAAACAGCCTAGACTCTACCTATCTGCGGGACCGGCTTACTCCCCTGGTGCTGGATCAACTCCTGTAGTCATCTGGGGGCACCCTGCTCAAGGTCCCCCAAGTCTTCTGGGTGGTCATGCAGGGGAGGGTGTTCTCAGTGGCCGGACACGGCTGTGGAACTCCCTTCTGGTGGAGGCCCAGTTGGATCTTCCCTCTTTTCGGAGAAGTTGTAAGACCTGGCTGTTCTGCCAGGCATTTGGCAGGGGAGATGGGTGAAGGGGTGGAGGTGTTTTGTGGGTATGGGGTTATTTTCTTTTCCTCCTTTTAGTTGTTTTAATGTTGTTTTATGAATTATAAGCCACCCTGAGCTGCCTGTGGCAGGAGGGGCGGGGTAGTAAAAGTTTGAAAATAAATAAATAAAATAAAAAATAATGTCATGATGCTTCATAGGGGTGGGACCATGTTGAAAAGGGGGCATGAAAGTACCTATGGCCCACCTCCTTTCTGACATGGCCATCCCCTACTAACCTGGAAGACCCAATTTCTCTGGGTTACCAGGAGCGTCCCTACCCAGCACTGAGAAATTGGGACCTCCCCACAGAGCCGGGTGACTCGGTCAAAAACGGGAGTCACCAGATAAAACCCAGAGAGGTGGCAACCCCACCCACCCCCTGATTGGTTCCTTCCTAGATATAAATCCAACCATCGCAAAATGGAAACCAGGTGGAATAATACAGCACTTCCTGGTTCTGCCTTGCCTCTTGCTCCTGATTTCCCAACCCAGCCTTGGTTCCCAGCCGGCCCCTGCTTGTGACCTTCGTGCTTTCACTAACAGCTCCATCGGTTCCTTTTCCCACCTGGTCTTGATCCTATTCCTGCCCTTTAACTGCTCCTGTATTGCCTTGTCCCTGATAGTAACTTCTTCGCTGGCCCCAATCCTGCAAAGTCTGCCCATGTCCTGGACAATTCCCTCACCCTTACAGCATCCATTAGGTTAACATTGTATAACTGGTGTTTTAAAAATAAAGAAATCAGAGGTGTAGCTACTATGGAGCGAGGGGGCTCAGTTGAGCCCAGGCCCCAGACCCTGAGGGGACCTTTTGCAAGTGGCCCGAGCACCGCTAGGAAGTTTTTGAACTGAACAGGGGAAGGAGTGAAGCCAGCACTTCGTCCGTTCCAACTCTGAACATTTCCGCATGGTACTTTGGACACGTGCAAAGGACTCCACCAAAAAAGAGTTAAGAGTGGGTAAAGGTGAAGTGCTGTCCCCCCCCCACCCCTTTGTTGCAAGATTGCTGCTGCTCCAGAGGCCCTGCTGGGAGCTTTCATGGGGAAGCCCTGCCTGCCCACCCTGGAGGTCCCCTGTCCCACCGACTCTGGGGGGCCCTTTGTCCATAGGGGGCCTATCGGGACTTGAGCCCAGGCCCACCACAGCCTTGCTATGCCAATAGCTTATTTAGAAGAGAGAGTATGTTACAACATATGATGACTGATGATTGATATGTAGTGCCAGGAACGTACCAGACACTGAACAATTATTAATTAGAAATAGGTCCCTGATTATAAGAGAGCTTACAATCTAGGATGTATTTCATTTCAGGCTATAAGAAATGCTGTTAATATAATTGGTACTGTATCGAAAAATACTTTGACTGACTAAAATCACAGCATAAACCTGACTCATTTTGGAAGATATTAGGTATGAAACAAGGCACGTCCTCCTGCCCTTCTTAGATTGTAAGTTGTTTGGGGAAGAGAACTGGTTACAATAAATGACTTACACAATGGATTCTGATTATAATTCTGGTACCAAGGCACAACTGTAATATAAATATTACATTAATAAATTAATAATAATAATAATAATAAAATAATAATTAATTTAAAAACTATGGTTAGACTGTCTTATTTTTTCTGATGTTTGGGACTATCTATTTCCATCTAAATCACTCTTCTGATTAATTAAAGGAGCCATATATGCTAACAAGCACAAGGGTGGGCAGATAAATGTAATTGATTGGCAACCCAATTAAAACCTCCACCCACTTGAAAGGGGCCGTGGCAGGAGGCAAGAATTATCATGTGCCCCATAGCCTTAGACTGTGATCCACAACTCATTTACTGTAGGCTTCAGTTGTAGAACTCGGAAGCAAGTGGTTTGTGGATCGTGGTCCTAGACATTTATTTGATTCCTTTGCTTCTATCTCCTCCTTCAATGTATTTGTTTTTTGCACTTTGTCTTTTAATTCTCCATGGTTGTGTCATCATTCCAAATACTTCCTCAACACCCCAGTATTTATCCTGCACACTGCTTCTCTATACCCCTGCCAGTTTTTTTCATTGACTGCAACGTATCTGTTGCTGGAACACTCCGGAATTTTGTGGCAGGTATCCACCCTCTGCCTGCTCATTTCTCCCTATCTCTTGCCTTGTTCTCTTTCTTTTGCCTGTTTCTTTTCCCTTAGCTGCCCACTGATCATCCTCATATCATTCACTTCTGGACATCTCCCGTGTGTTCATCGCATATTAACTTTTATCCTCTATGGCTTTCATACTGCCCTCCAGTGTTCTTGGGGTCCTGCTGTCGCAGGGTGTTTTTAAACGAGCAAGACTGGGCGGGGGGGGTGGGTGTCCATGTCCACTGAGTGGTACAGCCGCAGAACATCTACGCATGTGAAGTGAGTGGGGAGGAATTCTAACAGGTGGTTCCCTGGGTGGTCACCACGGCCACACAGGCAGCCTCCACACACTCCTGCCACCATGGACCAGCACCCAGAGCAACTCCTACAGGCAGCCATTACTCCTTTAAGAGCTCCCTGTAGGACTGGGGGCAGGACAGGGAGGCAGCAGGAGTGCAGAGCTGTCCGCTGGCATAGGTAGGTGCCCAGTTAATGGGCCAGGGATGCATGGTTACCTGTTCTCACACACTGTTTTGCCTCCCCCGCTCCCCTCCCCCCGTCGAGCACTCCAACTTTTTCTCTTGGTGCCCCATGCGTGGCCATGAGTGGATGCGGCATGAGTCATGGGAGTGGGCATCTGCCCACATCACTTTTACACAAGTGGTTGTGTGGGTGGTTGATGGGGGGCCATGCATGGCTGCATCTCATTTGAAAACCCCCATAGTTGTCAAACCGCACAGCCTCTGCTCCTCAGGATCTAGCCCAGCCAGATAGAGGTGGTGCAGAGGCAATGGCAGCCACATGTGGGAAAAGAATTCTTCCAGGGGAAGAATGCAGATGTATCATCCAACCCCTGTAGAAATAAGATGTGTTCCAGGTTTTTCACCTCAGTTTTTTTATTCTGCAGGCTAAGATATCTGAATACTCAGATGAGTGACTGGAGGCCTAAGGCCAGACAGAAATAATCATAATTCTGACAAGAAAATGTCTGCATAATACATTAACTTCTGATGAAAAGCACAATTGTCCTCCTTGCTATGCAGTCTGTCCCTCCAGCCCCACTGTGCAGTCTGTTTCTCCAGCTGACCTGGCTGGGGAGAAAGGTGGGGAGTGATGTCTGACTGGCTGGGCCCAACCCCACACTGAATATGGTGCCCTGCCCCGCACTATGACAGGCAGACATGGCTGCCAATAACAGGTGGTGGCCATGGCTACCCCCCACGCCAGGATGGGTTGGCATGGAAACAGATGCACCTGCCCAGTTCGGCCCGCTATGGCCCGCCTGGACTCGAACTGTGAGCCCAGTTCCTTCCAGGCCCATGTTTCTGGGCCAGACACCCACCCACCGGAGTCTGTACCAGGCCCACATCTGGCGGCATGGAAACAGATGCATGGGGTGAGGTGCTGTCCCAGGCAGGCCATAATGGGTGAACCAGGCCAGAGTTATATTTATTAACACCCAATGCTTTAGCTATGGGTCTCAGTGAGAGAATGGGAGGTGTGTACTGGTCTCAGCGTTTGTTGTTGGGGGGGGGGTGTTACTCACTTTTTAACAGGAGAGGTCACCAATAGGGATAGAGAAAAATCTTTATTTCCCAAAATGAGTGAAAGTCTGCAGAGAATGAGGAGTGCTTCTCTGCTCTGACTGCAATAAGTCTCTCTCCTCCAGTCATACAGCAGAACGATCCACTCCCTCAGTGACTATTATTCCTGAC